>PVLD010002811.1:0-71355 GCA_004027595.1 Dinomys branickii
ATCCTTTCCTCCAGGAGAGGTTCTGCTTGGTTTTTACTAGAGCTTCAGTTTCCATTTCAGATCCTTCTTGAGTTCAGGGTACGTACCTCTCTCCTTTCTGTCTTATTCTAGTCATGTTATTTATTTGAAGTTTTCCTTCTTTTGCTGACTGTTTAATTATTTGTTCTGTTTAGGGAGTTATTTCTATAGCTGTTCTTGGAATTGTGGTCTCTTTTTTCTCTTGACAGTATAGCTTTTTTAATGAATCATCTATATCTAATACATAAGAAGCTAACTCATTGACCTTTAATGGGATGTCACTGGAGAGATTTGTGACATTGTCTGCATCACTTAATGTCCAGGCATCTCTAAGTATAGCGGTGCATATATAGCATACACATCATGTGAATTTTTGTTGTTATTGCCGACTAGTGATCTCATGTTGGCTTGACATGAACTTCTTATCACAATTAACTGGAGCATAAAAGGCAAATGTCTGAATCTGAAAGAAAAGGCCTACCACTATACACAATCCGTTTTACATTTTAGAAGATATACCTGGAAGGCATGAGTATATTTAATACAACATGATTAACAATGACATCATACCCATGTGAAAAACTTTTATTTCTTAATTATGTACCAAGAGCATCTTTTGTGAGAAAAGCTTATTATATTATTTCCAGAAAACTTAACCTTTTGCTGATACTGGGCTTCCCATTAATGAACAAGGTCTGGATAACTATCCAGGCAGCTGCTTCCTTATTCATCAATTAGAGTCTTGTCTAACAGTCTCTCCATACCCCCAGGCATTTTTGTTTAATTATCTTAAAAATTTTTGGATGACTTATGAAAACCTGATCACATTTAACATTATTTTTGAAGAAGGACAAGACTTTCAGGTTATAACACATAACAATATATATTTACACAACCCACTTTAGTATCATTTTGACCAGCTGGCAACTGGATAGAAGTGTATCAGACAAATGTTGCTACCCAATGCATTTCCTCATTCCCTGGGCCCCTGTTTGGATGCCAAATGCCCCATCCCATGCAGCTCTCAAAGTTCCCAGGGTGAGGATGGAGAAAAAAGGGACAAGAGTCAGAATACAGAAAACTGAGGCTAGATGGAGCCCTCTCCTGGGGAAAAGGAAGAAAGCAGAGGAACGTGGGAATATATATATTTTTTGGGTAGCATATTTTTAAAGGCACCTTCCCTATCACTTTCTTATAACTTTATATCTTGTTCTTCCATTTCTATTGCCTGCTTTATTTCCAAGGTATGAGTCACATATTTAGTAACTGGTTTTCCCCCTCCTGCATCCCTGAGGGTTACTCCTTAGTGAGTAATGTAGTTTCATGCAGTATATTCCCTCTTCTCCATCACATTCAAGCCTCTGAGGCTGATACACAGGTAACCACAGCCTCGGGTATGCCCAGTCTCTTTGGGATGTGTTTTAGGCTGATCTGAACCCTTCCCTTGACCAAACCAGCTGTTAAAACTCTAATAACTGCCCACGAATTGCTCAGTTTTAAACAATGCTCTCAGGCATAAGTTGCTCTACAAACGAATCCAACCACATTCTAGTTCTTTTCAAACTCTCAGGTCTCACATTTACTCCCACAAGAACTCCTGTGGGCAGTCTCACCCCTCAGTCCTTTATCACAAATGAGGTGGCCTGCAGTTTAGATTGCACTTTCAGTATTCTCTCAGTTGTTAAAAAGTTACAACTTCAAATACTGTGTCCATCTGAATTTGTTCTTTTACAAATAGTTCTCCTGGAAGATTAAGGGTTACCTGTTTCATAGTCAGATTCAGTCCCCATGCAAAATTTTTACACCAGGGTGTTGGAAGTGGGACAAAGACAAGCTCCTGAGTGAAACATCCCTGAGGCCTCAGCTTGTCAACTTTCTTGGCATAGAACCACTAATTCATGAGCCAGAGGAAAAGTGATCAGTACTCCCATACTCTAAGTGTGCCATACCAAAAGCTCAGCCTCTTGAGTGGCAGAAGTGAACTTGTATTTCTTAATTGCACTTGAGTGAGACATCACTCCCAGAAAAGTGGCTGGGGGTAGAATGAAAAATACCATCAACCTGCTCTTCCCAAGAACAGAGCTGTCCAGGAGAGTGGGTGGGATCAGGGTGGTGGCCGTAGATGAACAGATACACCCAAAAGAGAGCTGAAAGGAATAGCAATTCCCCAGGAATGGAATAGCCCAGTGTCTGGAGATGCAGTAGCATGGAGACTCCACATTGCCAAGCATGGAGGGATAAGTCATCTATGTTCAGTATCAGGTACACTGCCTACAGAATTTTCATAGGTGCTCTGGAATAGCCATTTCTTTGATGCCTGTCCACAGGATCATTTACAGAGGCTTTACATGTTTCCTTGGGAGTAGGTAAGCAGAGCTGCTGGCACTGTCACCCTGGAAGTGACATATTTCTTAATTTAAATCCAAATTAAGATCACTTTATGAGTTGTTTACCCCCACTCACCATTTTAGTTGCTCGCCAGCTTTTTATTTTTGAGCCTGTTTTTTTATTTTTTTAGAGCTTCGTTTTTTTTTTTTTTTTTGCTGCAACAAACACTCATGAAAGTTCTTTTTATCATGTGTTGATAGTAAATTCTTTTCATCCACAACGTCCTTGCTATTTTCTTCTAGATTGACAGGTTTCTCTCTGTACACATCTCTACTGCCTTTTGGTTTTTATTGTTGCAAAGTAGCCATCAGACTGCCTGCTCTTATGTCTTCTCTTCCTCTTTTGAAGACCAATGATTTTTGGTGGCTTGCTTCATAAAGGTGTCACTGACTTCCTGCTTTGTACTCCTGGATACTACCTTCCAGAATTAAGCTCAGTGGACTAGATATGACTTAGTTCTTTGATTCCTCTCATATAAGAATGTGTGACTTCAACCAAATTTGAGAAACTTATCCAAACTACTTTCAAACATCATTCCTAACCATTCTGTCTGTAATGTCCTTCAGGTACTCATACTCTACTAGATGTTCATTTGCCTCCTCAAAACATTCTTCCTATCCTTTCCTACATTCTCTGTACTGCAATGTTTAGTTTCTCCGTTTTGGTCTTCTGACTAATTTTATTTTGCTTTATCTGATGATTTGTTTTTCATGCCTACATGTTTATTTTCCATTCTGATTACTTTTCTTCCGATACATTTTTGCCCCATGTATCTCCTGCCTAGATCAAACTTACGTATCCTGTTCTTGATTTCTTGCTACTTTCTTCAATTCCTTACATATAATCAAATCTAAACCAACACTTATCAAAAGACTCATCATTTCTGTGCCATCAACAATACCAGGGGCTGAAGGTTTAGTTTACTAATAGTGTTTGCCTATCAGGCACAAGGCGAGGAGTTTGATTACCAGTACTGGGGTGAGAGTGCCCAATCAGTACCATACTGCCACTGCTATTTAGAGATGTTAAACATTTTTAATAATATGTCTTTGAACATACTCATCCAATAACGCCAATACCTGGCAATCTCTGCAAGTCATATTCTGCTGTTTCTTACTTATAATTTGTCATTTTGTGAGTTAACTGTAATACAGTGAAAATTCCTTTTTGAGTTTAAACTGCTTTCAAGAGCATAATACTTGTTTCTACTAAGTGCCCTGATCACTTCAAAACCTTAAGACCGCTGCAATTTAATTTTTCTAATTATGTAAGTAGTATAAGTTAGGTTCCAAAGTGGCTTGTCAGCTTGGGATACAAATTCTTAGTGGAATGTTTTTCTTCTTTGCTCCATCCAGTTTTCTTACTCTTCTCTCCAAGGCAGGATATTCTAGTTCATTCTCTGAGTATTACCATCTTTTGAAGTCCCACATTTTGGAAGAGTGTCTTGCTCTGGCTTCACATTTAATGCTGGTTGCTAAGGCTTTGTGTTCTGTATGGAATTTAGAATTTTCTAAGAATGTTTTGAAGTATAAAAGACTTCAGAGCAATATCCTCTATAATACAGTTTGTTCAAGTCTACAAAGAAATCAAAGCAGTATACTAAATATTTATATACCTTTCATTAATCTTCAAGAGCCTGGATGTGGTGGCTCACATCTATAATCTCAGGGGCCTAGAGGCTGAACCAGGAGGATTGTGAGTTCAAGGACAGCTTTGACTATATGGTATGATCCTATCTCATAAAACCAAAATGCAAACTAAAAACTCTGATGCATTTGCATTACCTCATGTATGTTTGTTTTGGGGTACTGAACTCAAGGGTTTCACACTGAGCTATATTCCTATTTTGTTGTTGTTGTTGTTGTTGTTGTTGCTTTAAAGATCTAAACCACTAAGTTGCCCAGACTGATTGTGACCTTTTACTCCTCCTGCCTCAGGCTCCCAAACTGCTGGAAGTACAATTATGCCCCAGTGAGCCTAGATTTCTGTTTTCTAGTCTCACAACACACTTTTACATAACCATCGCAAAGTAGCAAATTGAATGACATTTCATTTCTAGTATAATTACAGTGTGCATCTCTAAAAAGGAGTCTTATGTACAAGTAAAAACATCATTAAAAATTAAAAATTTCATATGCAAATCTGAAAGGGTCCAACAATGGCCTTAACAATTGGATTTATATAATCCAAAATCAAATCCAAGTTCATAAATTTCATTTGGTTGTCTCTGTAATAGTTTTCTTACCCGTTTGCACATTTACATAACACTACAGAACAGGGATCTCATAGAAGCCCTACATTCTAAGATCAGATTCAGATAAAACTGTTTTTGGCAAAAATGGTACAAAAATTATATAGGTTGAAGTTTTGACCATCTTTACAATTTAAAGATTTTAAAAAATGGAATATATCCAGCATTTCATTTCAGACTGTATACAATCAGGATGGTTTCTCAGGACATACCGTCCGTCAGAGCACTACGGCCTTTCTACCACTTAACGGTTACATCTTTACAAATCATATCATTTTTATTTTTTTAAATCAAAGGATTTACTGTCTCTTGAGGCCAGGTTAATATGAAAAAGGGATGCTTGAGACAAATCCTCCAATTACCAATTCATCTTTGTATTTTTGTTCTCTAAAAATCAATGGCCTGCAATGGCCAATTTTTTTGCTTTGCTTTTTGAGACAGGGTTTCACTATGTAGTACAGGCTGGCCTTGAACTCACTTTGTAGCCCAGACTGGCTTCAAATGCACAGCGATCCTCCTGCCTCATCCTCCCAAGAGCTGGGATTACAGGTGTGAGCCACTATATCTGGCTTAAATCTGTTTTGATGGCTACCCAAAACACATCCAGAAGGATAACTATTAGAAATGTGCACACCAATGTTCTACTGGGTTATTCAAAGCTTTATACTCTGTATTTTCGGAAAAGCAGTTTATACTGTTACTCCTCCCCGCCTCACTCATGTGATGGCCGTGCTGCTGCTCACTTTGAAACAAATCTTACCAAGGGCATCCACGGTGTTTTATCGCTAAACTCAATGTCACTTCATCTCTTTTAACACTATTACTAAAACCCCACCCCTTCTTGAAACCTTTTTCTCTGGTCTTCCATGTTCACTGTCTTGCTTTCCTCCCATTTTTATAACTAATACATAGGTCTTTTTCAATGGTTTTCTTTTCCGAGTTACCTATTTTTTCATCTGCACTATTCTCATTCTATAAATTTCCTCAAAAATTCCACTCTACCTGTTTTAGTCACACCTATTGTGTTAATGGCTCAATGTAGACATTTACTAAATGCCTTCCACGTGCTGGGCATACTTAGTGATGAAGAAAAACAGATAGAATTCCCAACACACAGAGTGGGCTCTGTCTCTCACTCGGGATCTCTTAGGAACACCAGAACCAGACACCTGTACCTTAACTGCCCATCAGTCTCTCAAACTTAACACATCCTGAACTGAACTCACCTCCTTCTACCTCTACTACCCTATTCTAATAGTGTTATCTAATACTTTGCTTCAATTACTGGTCTACTTTACTTTCTAAATCTAAAACTAGACTGTTACTCTCACTTTCACTTTCAGACAGCTAGTTTAAGGCTCGCCTGGACTACTTTAGAGCCTACAATTGTATCTCCACCCCTAGGTTTGCCCATAGTCTATTCTTCTCAGTTAAAATGGTTCAAATGGCAGATCTGATTGTATCACTCCTCCTCACCCATCTTGCATAAACTTTTTAAACCAGGTGTGGTGGTGGCTGCCTGTAATCCCAGCACAAAGGAAGCTGAGGCAGGAGGATCAAGAACTGAAAGCCAGGCTGGACTACATAGTGAGACTGTCTCAAAACCAACCAACCAAAAAAAAGACACAAGACTCCTTGTTGGCTTCAGGTAAGTCCCAAGCCCTTTCACTTACAATACTGCTGGGAGAGGACCTCTGGTTAGTTCTTCAGTTTAGTATTTTGCCACTCCAATTTACACTGTTAATAGGTAGACTAACTTTTCAATTCTTGGAACATATACAGGTTCTTTTTCACCTAAAGGCTTCTGCAGTATTCTGTATTCTGTTTCATCCTCTCTTTCCCTGGTACCTATCTTTCATGAGTGAAAGATTGCTTTGGTTAGGAGTTTCTTTTTTCTTTTTCTTTTTTTTTTTTTGGTTAGAGCCTTTCTTACGTGTTCCAACTACACTGTGTGAATCCCTATTAACAGTCATTATTCTAATAGAGTAAAGATTACAAGGATCTTGTTCACTAGTGGTTCTCCAGTGCCTGGCATACAGTATACATTTTTTAATGATTTAAAAAGATCAAATCTCAGCTCACACAGAAGAAAAAAAAATTCATTTCAAAACTTTTTCAATTTTCTAATTTAATAGAAATAACCAAAACAATGTGGTTTTCAAACAAGGCTTTAAACTAATCTAATACAACTTCTACAACACATTCCAGAGCATTATAACAAGAATTATTTACAGGCAGCTAACATATTAAATAACCATGAAAAGAAAAAATTTGCTTTTATTACACACCAGCAAAAAACACAAGAACGTAACAATTAGAAACTTGTTTAAAAAATTAAATATGATCATTTAGCAAATACAATATCACAGAAACAGCACTTTTCTTTTAAAAGAACCATACTGAAGGGCAGCTAACTATGTGCAAAAATAACAGTAGCAGTAGTAATGATAATGAGGGGGGTACCAGCTGCAGGACCGGAAGCCAGGGGTCGGTAAGGCTATGAATTTAGCCCTTTTGTATGTAGGTGTGTCTACGTAGAAAAATTAACACGCTTTCCAATTGCACAACTTTTTTTTTAATAGGCTATGTACATGTTTCATTATTTTAAAACATAGTAAATGCCTACATTTTTCAGACCAGGAGCAGACATATATTTCATCCTTAAGAATGAAATTTTGGCCATAATTGAATGGGAATATTACAGTGGCACTTACAAATCATTTTGGTGCCTTCCCAAACATAGATTTGGTAGATTTAAAAGAACAGCATTTTTAATTTTTAAAGATCACTTGCTAGAAAAGGGCTAAACTTAATTTTATACATTCTGTAGTTTGATATGACATATGCGCAAAATAACTTACTTTTGAAGATAATTTTGTTCCTAAGATGCAATAAAAATATATAAAGGGCCATGTAAGAAACATAAGAAACTAAGATGGAAGAAATGCATTTTTACCAAGTAAAACATGCATTTGGCCAAGTAAAAGAAGCTGTTATATCTAAGAGTACATGTTGAAAGCTGAAATGTCTATGTAAACTGTGGCATATAAATTTTTTTCCTTAAAAAAGTACCTTCAATTTTTTACTCAAACACTTACTTTTAAAAAAATATGCAACTTTCCCCAATTTTTAAAATAAAATGCCACAATATATTGTCATTACCTCCAGCATACATTTAAATCTTAACTTTTTTAAAAGATAGAGTGGGTGATATGCATACAAACTTTCCTATAAAATCACCATCCAGGAGAGGATTATGACATGCTATTAGGCAACAGACTTAAAGCAGTGTTATTGCTTTATCAAGGAGGCGATAACTGGGAGAAAAAAAATTAACATCTAGGTCTGGTATATGATCCCACTGTAATACACGTGGAAAATCTTGACTCACCTTTAGCAGATAATTAACATAGATTGTATAAATTACAAATTGCTGATATGAATTCAGAATTTAACTGTTTTAACTGAGGAAACGTTGGGTGGGCAGATTCTTATAAAATTGCTGGTCCAATGTTGAGTATGCGAATGAGCAGTGCTGACTCCGACAGGAAATAAGGGTTTATATTTCACGTGTTACATGCGAATGAGAGTGGATATAGCACGTAGAGGCTAAGGAGAAGGGGCCATAGCATCTACTCCCATTTGGACAAGAAGAGACCCCTCCGTAATATATGGTAGGCTACAACACAAGGGCAGAGTTGGAAAACCTGACTCTACTAACACCAGTCAATAGTTACCTGGCAGGACACTGCTGAGGTAACTGATAAATCTACAATTTGGACACTTTACAGCATTATTTCCTCTGGTTAACTAAAAATCTTAAAAACAAATTTGTTAAAACTTATCTAAAATTCCCTTGTGTAAGAAACAGAAGTCTGAAAAGACAAATTTATTAACTCCATAAAGAATAATATCACTGGTGGATGTAATGCCTTATGTCTCTACAGCAATGTTCTGATGGGTTTATATGGAACATGACCTATGCTCTGAAACTTTCATGTACTACAGCTTGCAAATCAATCTCTTCACTCAGTGAATCAGCTGAGCCAAGTGCTGAAACGCAATCTTAGGTCAGAATAGAGTGAGGGACACTTAGTTTTTGTGGCAAAAACATAGAAAGCTTTTAAGGAAATACTGTAGTATAATGCGGCCTTTTTTACAAATTAAAAATACTAGCTCATAACAAATAGAGTGTATCGGAACAGCTGATTTCAGGAATTGATATAGCCTGTCTATCTTTTTAAAACACAAATTACCAGGGAAAATATACAAAATAACTGAATGTCAACTTAAATTTAATACTTTTTAACCAGTTAGAGCTTAACAAATTAGCTTAGAAACCAATGACCAGTGTTCAACAAAAAACGTTAAACGAAATTTAAAGTGAGCATTTTCATTTAATGGTGGCATGCTGATAGCTATTACATAATACTAATTCCTCAGCAGTAAGAACTACTTTCTGTTAAAAGAAAGGGACCCTATTAAATGTTGACAGTGCTTTTTTAAAATTGAACAACTTAACTAATCTTAAAAGAAACAAAGACTCTATTTTTTTTTTTTTTTTTTTTGGTCTTTATGAGACAGGGTCTCGCTGGCAGTTCAGGCTGGCCTTGAGCTCACTTTGTAGCCCAGGCTGGCCTCGAACTCGCAACGATCCTCCTGCCTCAGCCTCCCAAGTGCTGGGATTACAGGCGTGGGCCACCACGCCTGGCTGAAACAAAGACTCTAATATGAAAAAAATTTTTTAAAGGAGCACATTACACCAGATATTGAGAAACATTTAGTTAATAAAATTTGTTTCTCCCTCCCAACTGGAAGAACCGTTTTATGAGTTATGACCTAAGAATTCTGAAAAATACTCACATGAAGAACAAATACAAAATAAAAGAATTCAATGGCTTAACAAAACAAAGTCATCCTGCTTGTCTCCACTTCCCAAAACTGTGCCATTAGATACATGTCTGCTTACTAACTGAAGTCACACATGTGGAAAAGAGGGACAGATAGAAGTATTTTAAAATTTTCTTCCCCCTTTAAAAAAATGTTAGGAACTTGAAATTTCAGTGAAATAATAAAACAGTTTGGTGTATGTTTCAAAGATTAATTTATAATAGAAAAAAAACCTAGAAATCAGAAGATAAAGTAAGAAATAATAAAATCAACACCGTGTAAGTGCACGCACCGTCAGAAGGTCTGCATCACATTCCTGTTTATTCCCTACCCCGTGTTAAGAAAAGAAAAACCCAAAAGAATCTGTAATTTCTTTAGAGCACTTTATTTGATTTAATATGCACTAAAAAATATTTACTTCTTAGACAAGTATGTCAAATAATGTTCTGAGTAGTCTACGGTCTCAACTGCTTAGCTGAATTTTTTAAAAAGGCAAATGATTTGCCACAAATCTGCTGACATCTGAAAAATATCTAATGGCAAATTCCTCTATTTTGGTCACTTTATATTCTAATGTGTCTATACAAAAGGAGGACTAAAATTTTTAATCCAACATAAGAGAAGCCTGGACACAGTCTAGAACACACATCTTGAATGTCAGGATCACAAATGAGCAGAAAAATGAACCAGAGCCAAGTTGGTTTATCTGCCTCAGGTACTATCATCAGGGTAGTAAAAGGTGGGTTTACTCCATAACCATTCAAGTGGGGATTGGCTCATTTTCAGGATTTACTTACAGGTCTCTTCCTTAAGCCCTCAGTCCATGCAAATGTCCCACTTGGTGGACAGATGAGTAATCTAACCCCACCGGGTTTATTTCAATATTTTGATATTTCAATAATAAGCTGCTTCTGAAGATTCTGAGAAGTCTGTTCTCTATTAAAATAAGATAGAACTTCAAAATATGAATGTGAACATTAGAAATAGACAGCATATATTACAAATCCATTCTTGATAGGAACGTTAGTAAGAATACACATTAGCTTAAAAAACAGCCTCAGCAAATGTTGCTGATCTGCCAGAAGTTTTAGTTCATTATTTACAAATAAGACAAAGTGAAATACAGAAAATTTTACACATTTGGTAGCTGACAGATTACTGTTTGCCAATAGTGGTCTATCGGGAAACTGTTAGGAAGGAAGACCGGATAAGAGCCAGTTGTCACCTTCTCAATCAAATTTAAATGTACAGAAAACAAGATTAATTTTAAAACATTCTGCCTTTCACAGGAATAGCTGTTATGATCACATGATTTGACTGGGAAGTGCATTTGTGTCCAAGTATTTTCTGAAAATGTCAACTGTAACTCTATGACCTACTACTGAAAAGTTGCCACTTCTATATCAGCAGACCGTGAGGGCAAACCAAGTGTTTGTGTCTCCTAGGTCATGTGTATAAATGGAAAGTAAAAGTACCACTGAGTTCTCAACAGTATGAAGTGAGGAAAAGTACAATGGCATGATTCAACGCATACTTCCACTGAGATTATAATGAAATCTGAGCTACTTTTTAAACTAAAAAACCCCAGTATGCTGTGTGTGAAGTGGGTGCTTACAGGTTTTTTTTTAGTAACTATACTCTAGTCCAGAGACAACTTATCAAGCAATGTGAGCCTTCTGTGTCTGCTTGTACCCGAGCACTCTGCACCAATCAGCACCATGTGATCAGCAGCATTTGCCACTTCTAACAAAGAACCACCCTTTTTAACAACAAATCCTCAAAGGTTATTTCATTTTTTTCTTGTTTTTACAAGTTGCAAATAGAATTCTCTTCACCTTTCTTGACAAGAATGTCTTCTGTCCATTAATTCAATCTAATACTGTGTAAAAGCTATCAGGTTCTTCAAGGAGATGCCCACTAAAGGCAGGATATATTCCAGCAACACTTAAATAAAAGGCTTTTTTCTTTCTTCCTTTTTAAACAATTGCTTTAAGTCCATTTTCCTTTACTTTATATGCACTGGTCTCTCGTCTGACTTTAGGCGTTTCCTGCGGGGCTGTACAAAGTCTTCATCAGAGTCCTCCGTTACCTCACCATCATCCTCTTCCTGCTCAAACTCTGGCAAAGGTGCGAAGGTCCTGTCTGAGTAGATCTCTGTGAGTTTATCTTCAAAGTACAATGCAACTGCTTTCCCTGCCTGAGCTACTTCTGAATCAGCCTGCAAGCAAAAGATAGGAACATTCACCTATTGGTAATGCATATTCCTTCACCAAGTTTGCATGGTCTGAAAAGCTTACCTTCAAATTAATCTCTTGTGTGTCTGCATAAACTTGAACAACTTTCATCATCTAAAAAGGATACCAGAGTCAAAAATAAAAAAAGGGAAATTATAATCCTTTCTAAAGTTATAAGACTGCATAGGATTGGTGATGAAAGTCAACCATACTAGGGAGAACAAACTGCTATAACCAGATTAAATGCTTTCTAAAAGTCTATAGAATACAGAATCACTTTCTTTACAAAGTTCTGTTACTAAAGCTTCTGAAAAATCTCAATAGTTGTCTCATTCCAAATTAGTGAGGTCAATCTTAGTAAAAACCGATCTAAATACATTAGTTGACTCAAGAGAAAAAGATTTATAAAATATGGTAAAGGAAATGTCATCTTAAAAAACTGTCAAAATTTTCATAAAACAATCAGAATTCTACCCCTATGGAAATGTTAACCATAAATTATTTAACTATGATTACTATCAGTTAAAATGAGTCTTCTTGTCAACTATATGTAGTTCATAAAAGCATACGTATTTGAAAACATCTAGTGGCATTAAAATAATAAGACAAAAAAGAGATTATATTTTCTAAATTTTTAATGTACTTTCTGGTGTATGGTTATAAAAGTGAGTAGACTTTTTTTTTTTGGGCGGTACTGGGGATCAAACTCAGGACCCTACGCTTGCTAGGCAGGCGCTTATTCCACTGAGCTATATCCCCAGCCCCTAGACGTTTCACCTTATAAAGAATTTTATTTATTTATTTATTTATTTAGGTTTTTTCAGATAGAGTCTCACTATGTAGTTCAGGCTGGCCTTGAACTCACTATGTAGCCCAAGTCGGCCTAAAACTTGTGGTGATCCTCCTGACTCACCCTCCCAAATGGTAGGATTACAGGCATGCAATACCACACCTGGCTTAAGAATTTTAAGTAATATAAAACGCCACCTGGATGTTTCCAGAGATAGCTGTTGGTTGACTTTAAAGGTTTCACTGTGATTTTTTAAAATAACAGTCATATGATACCCACATTTCATCAGCAATAAAGGTAATATTTTAATATTAATCTTTATGAAGATTTTATGGGTTCTCATCCAATTCTATTTTTTTCTCCTACAATGAAAACCTTGTATAACACTAAGACTTAATATCAAACATAAAAAATTAATTCCCTTGACAAAAGCATGTATCACATTTTTGGGGTTTTTTTTTGGACCAGGAATCAAACACAGGACCTTGTGCTTGCCAGGCAGGCACTGTGCCCCTGAGCAATATCCCGGGCCCTACATCACAGTTCTTGAGTAATGGATATCTCATCCTTACCCTCAAAAAACAAAAACAAGAAATAAAGTAAGCAAAAATCACACTGCTATAATTAGAAAATTCTCCTTATACTCTGGCTACTATTCAAGACAAGTCACCAGAGATAAGCTTGTGATTTTAAGACTCCACATTTATGAGTCAATAATAAAATCTTAGAACACTGTACTCAAAAAGGGAGCTGTTTATATCATACAATAATTTCTTAACTTCAGAGGACTTTCCATTTTTAACCCAATCCTCAAACCAGTTATGAAGAGATAGTCAATAATAATTCTTAATGTATTGTATTTAAGAATATACTCCAAATTATACATGATATATTTTCTTCTTTGGAGCTGTAAGTAAAATCAAATTTTACTTTTGACAGGAATGAAGCAGAAAAAAGTTTTAATCAAATCAGAAAACTCATTCAGCAGGAAAAACAAAATTCAAAAATCCAGACAAGCAAACAAAACTAACACACCAATACTCTACATGTTGGAAGCTAACATACTTCATTAAACCTTTCACAGTTCTTGAAGATCAAACGGACATCAGCCACAAAGTCATCTGGAATTTGGTAATGCTGGGAATGTTTTTTCTGAAGCTTCTTTTTCACGGTGGATAAATCCATTGGTTTCTTTATAATTTTATAGTAGTTTGGTATCTAAAATAAATAAGAGTAGATCAGAGCTTTCCAAAATGCCTAAGTATTTAATTTGAAAATGCACAGCAAATGAATCAGACTTTGGGGCATGATAAATGTACTTTAAATCCTTTGTCTAAACGTATTATGAAAACCAAATCTTGCAAAGTATGTGCCAGTCTCCATGGTTACTGGAAGTCCAAAAAGTCCTATCTGTGATAAGCACATTTTGAAAGAAAGCTATCAGTTAGGGTAGCCTATCAGTAGACTTAAGGCCACATTTGGCTCATCAGTATTTTATTACTCCTGATGTGTTTTTTGAAAGGAAAGAAAAAAACATTTATATCAAAGAAGTCTCAGCTTAGCAACAATGAAAGACTGTTAGCCAGGGATATAGCTCAGCGGCCTAAGTGCTCGCCTTGCAAGCCTGAGCTCATGAGTTCGATTCCCGGTACCAAAAAAAAAAAAAAAAGAAAGACTGTTAGTGTTCTGATCTCACTTTTGGCCAAAAATTCTTTACAATTAAGATATAAATAAATACAGAGTTGATTTAAATACAGCAGTCCATAAAAACATTTAGAAGTCATTTAGTATGAAATCCCTGAACTCAAAGATGACTTTCTAGAATCAGATGATTACTAATTATGTAAGACATCATCCATCCATCTAGACCTTCTGTGCTTTAATATTACTTTCTCAGCCTACCAAGGAAGCAGTATCATTTAATATTCTATAACAGGTCTGGTATGCAATAATATCTAATAACAGGTGGCTAGGAAATATGTCTAGTATATTTTTAATCTACTTAATGGAAATTAAGAGCCTTTGATTTTTCTTTTACTATAATATTTCAGCGACTTAATTACTTATAAAATCATCCTGTAGGATAAATAGTACTGACTTGTAAAATTTCCCAGGTGTCTTTTTAAATCTCGACTGTGCAACAAAGCTTGTTTTTTTTAAGATAGAGTCTCGCTATGCAGTTGAGGCTAGGCTTGAGCCTTGAGCTCACTTTGTAGCCCAAGTGGTCTCAAACTTGCAACGTCCTCCTGTTTCAGCCTCCTAAGTCCTGGGATTACAGGCATATGGCACGATGCCCAGCAACAAGGTTTATAACAGCAAACTCACTGAGTTTAATCCCCAGTACTGCCAAAAAAACAAAAACAAAAAACAAAAACCCCAGCAAAGTCAATGGTGAAAGACTTAACTGTATACCTTTATTCAATTAATATTTACACAAGAGATTACTTTCTGTCCAATATATAGAACAAAACTAGAATCTTTAACTGTGCCAAGTATTCCCTACTATATAGCTAAAAAAAAAAGGCAGAAAAGTATGTAATTTGCCTATTTATAAAGTTGGCTGATGGCAGAACCATAAGAATAAATTTTCTAACTTCTAGCTCAATATTCTTTCCATTATAATTTTTTCTTTTATGCTGATCTTAAAAGTAAAAGAGAAATTATATTTCTCTTCTATTAAGAGAAATTATATTATAATAAATTATATTGTAACAATGTTAGTTATATTAAGGTCTCATCAAAGCATCAACATGTCTTCAAGTGAACTTTAATTTTAACAAATGAGGGCCGGGATATGGCTCAGTAGCATAGCACCTGCCTGTCAAACACAAGATATGAGTTCAATTCCTGGTACCAAAAAAAAAATTTTAACAAACAAATCTTTAGCTCTCATAAACTTTCTGGTTAAATAATAAATATTTACTGTGTACTATGTGACTATATTTTCAGGGACTATGTGAAGGACTTTACATTGATTATCTCATATAATCTTCAGAACAACCCAATGAAGAAACAGTATCAGAATCATTACATAATGTATACATGTATCCAATTATCACCACATACTCCAGAATTTGCACAAGAAAGACAAAGAGAAAGAAAGAGAATGCGGGGGTGTAAAAAAGAGAGACAGAGAGAGAGAGAGGCGGGCTGGGTGTGGTAGCAAATGCTGAAATGCCAGTACTCTGGAGGCTGAGGCAGGAGCACTGAGAGCTCAAGGCTAGCCTGAACTATATAGTTAAGACCTTGCCTCAAAAAGGAAGGGGAGGGGAGGGGGAGGAGGGAAGGGGGAAGGCTGATTACCAGAGTCTGGGGAAAAGAACACAAGAGTGGGTGTTGATCAAAAGGTATTAAATTTCCATTAGATCAAAGGATTAAGCTTAGTGATCTCCTCTGTCTATGGTACTGCACGGTGGCCATAGTTAATACTGTCTCTCAAAATTGCTAAGAAGGATTTTAACTGTCACAGTACAAAAAAAGAGCTAAACTATTGAGGTGATAGATATATTAATTGGCTTCACTGAATCTATAATGTGTACATAGATCAAAACATCAAACTGTACCCTAGAAATATACATAATTATTTGCCAATAAATACAATTTTAAAAACGAGGGGGTGGGTATTAAATCTCAGAGAGGTCAAGGAGCTCATTTAGGAAACCTGTGTTTTAACACAAGCCCAGTCTAAGGCCAGAGTTCATACTCAAGTATTGTATATGATTTTACCAGGGACATAGGCAGTACTGAGTCCAACTCACCGAAGCAGGAACCGGCTCCTGGAATTCAATACTTAATTCATGGCAATAGAGATAAAGCAGAAGACGTTCACACTTCTGGTCCAAAAAAGAACAGGAAGATATATGAAGTGTTTTGATTCCTAAGAAGATATTCTTGAAGAATGATATTACAAAATATTACCCCAACACAGTATACTAGTTATCCAACTAAATACATAAACTCAGAGAAAACTATCTTGCTTCACATTTAATTGAGACTATGTTCAGTTCTACTTTAAATAAATGTACCACGCTAGGCGTGGTGGCACACACCTGTAATCCCAGCACTTGGGAGGCTGAGGCAGGAGGATTGTTGTGAGTTTGGGGCCGGCCTGGGCTACAAAGTGAACTCAAGGCCAGCCTGAACTGCATAGAGATCCTGTCTCAAAAAGACCAAAGGAAAAAAAAGTATACCTCTACCTGTTTATCTATTTTTATTCTTGGTTTTTATCCAAGTGGAAGGGAGTCAAAAGTAATACATAGCACTTTGTGAAAACCTTATGAATAAACAAGTAATAAATTATCAGCACTGTACCTCACTGTAACTCCAAGGCAGGTGAGGCAAATGTTATCCCCTTTCTTGAAATGACATAAAAACCCTGTTTTCTCTATACCATTTTTTAAAAAAAACCTTTCCTACACAAGCAGTAACTTGAAATGCAGTTTACATTTATCAGTTTCTATTTACTCAAGATTTTTTTTGAGACAAGGTTTTGCTATGCATAGTCCAGGTAGTCTTGAACTCGTATCATGATCTTGTACCTCAGGCTCCTGCGTGCTGGGACTATAGGCATTTGCCACCATACTCAGCTTTGACTCCCCTTTTTATGTAAGTCTGCACACCCTAATAACACATCTACTCTTTTTTTTCAAATCCTTTTGAGACAGAGTCTCACTATGTAGCCCAGGCTGGCTTCAAACACACAGTGCTCCTCCTTCCCCAGCCTCTCCGAGGGCTGGGATTACAGGCGTTCGCCACTACGGCTGGCCACGTCTACTCTTTATAAGTAGTAGAGGAAGGATTTTGCAAGTATACACATTAAATTAGAGCTAAACTAAACTATAATAATCACAGAATTATGTGAAAGACATTTGGTGTTTAAAATCAGACTACACAACAGATCAACAGAACTCTGAAGTGGGGAAAGGATCCTGACTTTCTTCTTTTTTTGAGACAGGGTCTCCTCTCTGCAGCTCGGGCTGGCCTTGAGCTCACTCTATAACCCCAGGATGGTCTCAAACTTGCAACAATACTCCTGTCTTAGCCTCCCAAGTATGGGGATTACAGGTGTGCGCCACCACGCCCGACCTGAATTTCATTTTTAATATGGAAGGCAATTAATGGACTTTAAATAAGGAAGTGATCAATTTGACTACTTCTTTTAAAGAAAAAGAAGAGGGCTAGGACTATAGTTCAATGGCAAAGTCGTGAGTTTAATTCCCAGTACCAAAAAAATAAAAAAAGAGAAGAGTATTCAGTATAGAAAAAACAAACTAAAGAGAAGAGGGAGAAGAGTTATGAATTATTATTATAATAGTCTAGATAAGAGATTATGATGAGTGTCTAGTGTGGTAGTGGGTGGGCAGTTAAGAAAACGAAATCATAGTCATGCTTCATTTCTAATAGGTTTCTAGTATAAACAAAAGGTAAGTGGCACTGCCATTTAATAATGGAGGAATGAATACAGTTTTAAATATTAACTGCTTGGTTTCTTTTGGAGACAGGGTCTCACGATATAGTTCCAGCTATCCTTGAACTCACAGAGATGCTCCTGCCTCAGCCTCCCGAGTACTAGGATTACAGGCATGCGCCACCTCGCCCAGCTAACTGCTTGTTTTTTGAGGATAACTAAAAATCAAGATTTTTGTTGGGACATGTTGAGACTGAAGACGCTGACTCTAAAAGTCTAGAGCTCAGAACTAGATAAAGATTTCAGAAGTCATCACTACACCAGCTGAGTGGTAAAACTGCATGACTTCCTATGTATCACACGGGGGCAAATACACAGGCAGGTAACTACATAGTCCTAATGACACATCAATTTATCTGACACTTACCCTTTGGTCCACTGGGCTCAACCCCTGCACAGTTTTCCCCTTCTTGCTATGCTGCACATTGTCACAGTCATACTCAACTTCCGGCTTCCCCATATCTCTGCAAAAGGTGCATATCCAGTCCCCGCTAAAAAGAGAAGCAGACAGTCGGTCTGTGTAGTTATGAACAAATGCTACTGCAGAAAGGGTAGCTTCCTGCACTGAAGTCTCTAGGTTTCTTTTATTTGGTTTCTAATTTTTTTAGGAAAGGGAAATTCTATACTTGTCAAATCTTTTAAATTGTGTGATAAAACCTCCTGAAAGTGCTCTTAGGTATTCCCAGTGACTACATTGTGGGAAAATATAAAATGGCACCTCTCTACTAAATAGAGCACAAAGGTGAAGGTCTGTACTTGCAGTATGAGGTCTAACACCAATTCTTTCATGTCCCTGCAATATCATCACATGGACCTAATTCCCAAATTACAGAAGAGTAGAAGAGCTAAGTGTAGTAATGTACACCTGTAATCCCAGCACTCAGGCAGTTGAGGCAGGAGTACCATGAATTTAAGGCCAACCTGAACTACACAATGAGATCCTGTCTCAAAACAACAAAGAGTAGCTGGGTGTAATCCTGGCACTCTGGAGGCTGAGGCAAGAGGTTAACCTCAAGTTTGAGGCCAATCTGGGCTACACAGTGAGTTCAAGGACATCTTGAACTACATAGTGAGACCCTGTCTCAAAAAACCAAAACTAAAAACTAAACAAAAAACTAAAGAAAGTAGATATGGAAAATTTGAAGAGTACAGAATGTAGAGTTCCTTATGTCTCTTGTGCTGCTCTGACATGCTAGCACCAAGTTAAATATGCTAACAATAAATCCAGCCTTTTTTCTTTTGTTTTTTTGAGACAGGGTCTCACTATACAGTTCAGGCTGGCCTTAAGCTCACTTTGTACCCCTGGCGATGTCAAACATGCAAGGATCCTCCAGCCTCAGCCCCCTAAGCGCTGGGATTATAGGAGTGTGCCACCACACCCAGCCCAGTCTTTTTTCATGTAGTCAAAAAACAGACTACACGAACACATACCTGCAAGGTACAAGCACATGTACAAAACTCAGGGAAGCCTGTATTTTATTTTTAATCAAGATTTCTATACAATTCAAAATTCCACAGCCAAGTGTGGTTGCATATACCTGTAGTCCTAGCACTTCGGAGGCTGAGGCAAAAGGATTCCCATGAGTTCAAGGCCAGCCTGGGCTACAAAGTGAGTTCTAGGCTAGCCTGAACTGCATAGTGAGACCCTGGTCTCAAAAAGAAAAAGAAATTTCAAAATGACTTACTCATACTGTTTTTTTCTCTTTCTACACACACACACTCAACAGATATACACGTCTAGATAGCTGTACACATTATAAAATCTAGGTATTGTATCAATTGATCTGTCTTTGTTAACACTTCGTCGTTCCTTCCACAGTTACCTGTTGTTAAAAGAAACCATTCATTGGCAAAAGCCTGATACACCAGATGTTACTACCCAAAGGAAAGAAAACTTACATAAGCCTTAATTTCAAGACCAAAGTGCCAACGTGTTTTTTCCCTCAAAGACTAAAGAAAAAGAAGCCCCTTTATTATATCTCTAGCAAAACTACTCTACCTTCTAAGATTTAGTTAAGAATTGTAATTCAGAAAAACATTCTAGCACTGTTTATGTTTGACCTACTAGTTTTCTTTGGGTGCTGAGGTTTGAACTGGAGGGAACAGAAACGTTTTAAACCGAACTCTACTTATAGACACAGTCACTGATCTCTGAAAATTAGTGAGCTGCCTCTGTGTTCACTATAGAATTACAACCAGATTAAAGGGTTTTCTCGTTTATTTTTGTTTTTTGGAAACAGAGTCTTGTTTTGTAGTCCAGGCTGGCCTCGAACATCACAGCAGTCCTCCTGCCTCAACCTCCCAAGTGCCGGGATCACAGGCCTAGGTCCATGACTCCGCCCACTGCATTTGTTCTGCTTCACCAGCGGTGAGGGTCCGCTTGCCCTGGCTGCTCATCTGTTCATCTTTTAGAGTGTGAAACTGTACCGTGCAGTCACCAAGCAGTCTGAAGACAAGCTCGTATTCTCCCGACTTCTGCTCCACTTACCCTTACCCCCACTCTTCGCATCTAAAACGGAATCTGGTAACTCTTCACTTCAAAATTACTGAATGAAAAGATAGTCCTAACAGTTGATAAAAGGAAAAGTCAGCTGATTCCAATGTAAAAAGGAAACTATTCTCTTGCCCTAAAAATCCAAGAAATTAAAGGTATTTTTACAAAGGACTTGTTTTTCCTCTGAAAGCTTTTAAACTTTAGAAAAGTTTTGGGCATGATCCAAAAGAGCTATCTCAACTAAACTGCAGTCAAATAAATATTCATTAATTGTACAATAAATTATAGTTATAAATATATTACTGTATTGTAAGGCTGATAGCAACAGATTTATAAACTTTAAACTCTAAGGGCCAGGGATATAGCTCAGCGGTGCAAATGCCTGCCTGGCAAGCACAAGGTCCTGAGTTTGATTTCCGGTACCAAAAATAAAATAAAATACACTTTAAACTCCAAGGCTAAGGGTGTAGCTCAGTGGTAGTGTACTTGCCTAGCATGTCCAAGGCCCTGGGTTTGATCTCCAGCATACAACCCCCTCGAATCAATAAAAATAAAAGACTTTCATCAGTACAATGACCCCGACACCTCACTCTCAAGTGTTTTATCTGATTTGCTTACACTAAATATGAAGTGAAGACCAGGAGATGAAACCTATCGTTACTGTTCCATTAGATTTTGGACATTTTATCATTTTATTAATAGTTTCTCTGAAAATGAATACCAAAGAAATAATCGACTGTTTTACAGAAATACTGTATACTGATTAAGAAGGTCATTTTTTCCAACAAATTTCTGTTATACTTTTGACTTATGAAAAGTAACAAAATCAACTCCTTCACTGGTACCTTGGAAAGCTAAGAAGTGTTGGAACATGGCAAGTTAGATGAAAGACCTTTGGGCATTTTTCACAGCACAAGAGATCCCCTCCGTTTTGGCAGACAGCACACCAGTCTTCATTTGGGTCATCGTCTTTGTTGCTGCCATCTCCAATCCTTGCCGACCTGTGAATGAGGCTTCGAATTGGAGACTTGCCGTTAACCAGGCTGCTGAGCCCTGACTGCTTGCAGCTTTCACTGCTATCTGCTGGTTCAGGTTTCACATGGTTTTCCAGGCTTGCGAATGCATCCAACTCACTCTCTAGGTGCAGGTTGGTTGACAGAGGTGGTGTCAAGCTACTCTCAGGACTGCTCAACTAAAACAAAACAAAAGCAAATTCTTAAAAAATCATTTAATCCTTATTGTATGTAGTGTGTGTTTAAAAATTATGTCATTATGCATACAGATATATACAAATATTAAAACTACTACAAATTCTACAAATTATAAAGATATATACAAATATTAATGCTTATTGGTATATAGTATGCTTTAAAAACTGTCATTATACATATATACAAATATTAAAAACCTATTTTATAAATCCTACTAGTGACACAAAGGAATGAAAATAACTCTCCCAAATTATTTAGGCACATCAGTACACACAGGATATTTATTTTTCTGGGTTTTTTTTTTTTTTTTTTAAGACAGAGTCTCACTATGCAGTTCAGGCTGGCTTTGAGCTCACTTTGTAGCACTGGCCTCGAATTCACAATCTTCCTGCCTCAGCCTCCTGAGTGCGGGGATTACAGGTGTGCGCCACCATGCATGTCTCAGTACTTTATTTTTCTAACCAGAATCTTCTGTGTAGCACTTGAGAACATGTTGGTTAGGTATGGTGGCAAGTGCCTGTAAATCACAGCTATCTTCGAGATTTAAGGCAAATGTGAGGCTAACCTAGTCAACTTAGTGAGATTTTGACTCAGAACTTAAAAATATTAAGGAGTATGTATATGCTGGAGATGTAGCTCAATGGTGAGAGTGCTTCTGTAACGAGTACAATCTATAGTACCACCAAAAAGGAGAGAGTCACAGGGAGAGAATGAATTCTGTTATATCTTTTTGCCTACCTATTATTCTACCAATATAGGAAAACTGGGGTTATGTAAAATAAATCTTTTATATTTCACCACCCGTGTACCGATTTTTAGGAGGCTACTTTCCAGACAAGGTTTTAGAGGAAAAGGTGACACTCCTCTAAAACCCAGGCTAAATCTGTTGATCTCTAAATCTATTTTTACTACAATGAGTATTAGTTTGAGATGAAATTCCCCAACCATGTAAAAAGTACAACTGAAGCCCAAGTAGGAAGAAAAACAAACATCCAAACTTTCAAAGGTAGAGGGGCTTCAGCCTTTCTTTATTCTGTATTATGTATTTTATAAAATATTACAACCTAGAAACTCTAGAATGGTTAATAATTCATAAACCAAAAAAGACATCTTCCCATCACAAATTTTTTTTTTCTTTTTAAGACAAGGTCTCACTCTGCAGTTCAGGTTGGCCTTGAGCTCACTTTGTAGCCCAGGCTGGTGTTGAACTTGCAGCGATCCTGAGTGCTGGGATGCTGCCTCTGCCTCCTGAATGCTGGGATTACAGGTGTGCACCACCTCACCCATCTCATCACAGAAGTTTTAATCTTTTTTTTTTGTCTTTTTTTTTTTTAGAAGTTTTAATCTTAATGAACATTTTAACAGCAGTTTTAATGCTGAGCTCACAGGTGAGGAAGAGTAATAGCTAAAGAACTTCTGTGGCCTGAGATCCATTGTGAATACTGAAATGATGAATAAATTCAGAATAAGACAGCACCCAATTTACTATCATGGCAAAAATATTAACTGAATACAAATTCAGAGATTATTTCAAATGAGTAACTCATGCATTATTTAATGCATTGATTACCTTAACGAGGGCCTTTCTAATGAATTACACCTGCCTCTCAGACCAAAACACTAGGTCAGAAAAGGATACTACGCTCGTATCAAGCATAAAAATCCAAAGACAAATAAACATCCCTAGCACCTCTACTGGATCTCACGCACCCTGAGGGGAGTGCCCCGGAGCAACTGCACAGACTCACCATGCAGGCGCTCCTCCTCCCGTCCTCAGTCTTCTCCGGCTTCACAGCCGGGAAGCTGCAGATCTCGTCCTCAGCCCCAGGCTCCTGCTTGACTTTCACTTGATCGGATTTGAAACTAAGACCTGTCTTCTCGGCAGTTCTTCCTGATGACCCGCAGCTGATGAAAAACAACAAATAAAAGATCACATGATTGACTGTAGCGTATCAAAAACATATTAAGAACAGTTGCTGTTAAAGAAAAGACAACAGATAATTACTTTATGGTAAGGATACCTCATAATGCCTAAGTGGTATAAGCCTAGTTTCAAGTCTCTTTAAAAATGTAAATCAAAACATTCAAAACGCACTAGAAATAAATTTTATGGTCTGAGGCACTTATAATCAATCAGTTAAGATTTTAGTAAACAATCATTTCCCCGGGCCAATTTGGGCTGAGTATTTTCACCTGAAATGCTTGGCATGGGAACTTTCAATTACCAGGTATTTTGGCTTTTGAAATACAGTGCTACCTTGGTTTAGGAATGTTTTTGTTTGTGAACAATTTGGTTCAGAAACAGAAACATTTGGCAAAGTTTTCTTTTGGTTTGCAAACTCTTCATCAGGTGATGAGCACAACCACAGCCATCCTTCCCACACAAACGGACATGGCCATCGTTTTTAGACTCACAGAATAAATTAAATTCATGAAATGGGGTATCACTGTACTTGCACACACATGATGAAATGTCTTGGAAACGGGACTCAAGTCTAAACATTAAATTCATTTATGCTTCCTACACATCTTACACATATAGCCCTGAAGGTATATTTTCAGTGTAACCTACATTTACTGACCCCATGAGGTCAGGTGGAATTGAAATTTTCCCCCTTTTTTTGCACTGGAAATCAAACTCATGACCTCACACTTACCAGGTAGGTGCTGCACTGCTGAGCTACACCCCAGCCTAAATTTTCCACTTTTGGTTTCATGTTGACACTCAATGTTTTGGATTTTGGAGCATTTCAGATTTTCAGACTAGGGATGTTCAACTTACAATAAAAAATGTCACTATTTTCTAACTAATTTCAACTCTTCTCAACCTCCTCAAACATCTAAAAAATAGTAGTTCTACAAAATAGTGGAGTCTTAGGAAAGATTGACTTTTGGGAGAATGGGACTGAAAGCAGAGGATAATGATCAATAGCAAAAGACCTGGAACATCTTCACTTGATCTTAGCCAAAAGGCCGAGAAGCAATAGGACCTGGAACATCTTATTTGGATCAATGGACTGATTCAAGTTCCAAAACTTGTCAGTTCTACCTATAACAGAACAAAAGTACTGTAGGAGAAGTAAATAACTATTAAGATTGTGTTGCTACTGAGAATGAACATTATTTTCATTCAGTTGGTATTTCTCTTCTAAAAGTATTACTTGAGCCAGGAGTCGTGGTGCACTCCTGTAATCCTAGCACTGAGGAGGCTGAGGCAGGAGGATCATTGGGAGTTTGAGGCCAGCCTGGGCTGCAAAGGGAACTCAAGGTCAGCCTGAACTCCATAGCAAGACTTTGTCTCAAAAAGACAAAAATAAATAAATAAATAAAAGTATTATTTGAAGCAACACTAAAAAGCTAATCAAGTATTTAAGAGACCAGTCTATGCACATATGTATGCATACCCTATTCACGTGTCTTAAATACTTGTAGTCTACTGAATTATTCAAAGTACAAGGGAGTACAACACAACCAAAATTTATTGCATTTTTATCTTAAAAATCACAAGCATTCCTAGGTCTTAGCTCTATCACTGAAAAGAATTAAGAAACAGTCAACAATCTAGGGCAGTGAGTGACCACAGTATTTAGAAAACTGTCTGCAAACACTATTTTACCACTAATATGATCAAAATTTTTTGGGAAATTGCAAATTCCAGAACAGAGGCAAGAAACATACAAGACAAACCTGGTATTACTTCATAGGAAACAAGGATGCTTTCAAAGAATACTAGAATTATAGTAAAAGGACTAAAGAGCAAAACCCAAGTATCTGACAAGCCAAAAATTGAAGAATTTAGCCAGGGTTGATGGTACATGCCTGTAATCCATGCACTTGGGAGGCTGAGGCAGGAGGATCACCATGCGTTCAAGGCCAGACTGGGCTATATAAGCAAGTTCAAGGCTAGCCTGAACCATATAGCAAGACCAGCAAAAGGGGGGAAAAAAAAGAATGTGACAAATCTCTGAGGGGGATAAACTTTTTAAAATTAGGTAATTTAAGATACCACTACAGAGTCTGGTGGTCTGTGGGGGCGACCCTAAGGACTCGATCGGGTCTCCAGATACACGCACTGTATCGAGGTGGAGCCTGGCTGTTTGCTGGGTTACCCCGCCTACTTGACCAGACCCCTGATGGCCTTGAGGGCTTGTCAATGGGGGCTTGACCATAGTGAACCCGGTTCCCTGCCTATCTACCGTCTTGAGGATGGGTGCTTTTCCATCTCCTGCCATAGCAATTTGTGTACACCCACGTTTGTTACAGCATAATTTGAAGCAGCCATGTCTCTTCCCAATGTGAGAGCCCGAGGGAGTAAATAAACCAAAAAGTACAGTTATTATCAGAGGGAAGATGACTGACTGGGTGGGAGAACAATGGAGATGAGGGTGGAGACAGCTGTATGATTAACTGAACGAGCCATCATCTGTATAACTGAGTAACAAATGTGAAGATAACATTATGTAACACAGCATCCAGCACTAATTCCCTACTATCTTCTCTATAATTTGGTATTTCCTTTCTTGTTTTTATATTAACAAATGTGAAGATAACATTATGTAACACAGCATCCAGCGCTAATTCCCTATTATCTTCTCTTTGATTTTGTGTTTCCTGTATTGTTTTTGTGTTATTCTGGTTTATATGTCTCTATTCTTTTGTCTTTAAAATAAAAAATAGAAGATACCACTATGAATCATAACCAAATTTATTAAAACAAAAAATATATCCATGCATACAATTTCATGAAGGCAATAATAAAAAAAACTCAAGTAGTCACTCTGGGAGGGTGTTGGTAGTCAATTCATTATTATGAAAGAAGTAATACAGAGAATTTACCTTGCTTCTCCTATAACCCAATAACTGATGACCAAGTTTCTCTTTACAGAAGCATTCTAAACCAGGTATGATGGCACACACACCTCCAATCCTAGCACTTTGGAGGCTGAGGCAGGAGGATTGTTTCAAGTTCAAGACCAGCCTTGGCTATAATGTGAGCGCAAGGCCAGCCTGAGCTGCACAGCAAGACCCTACCTCAGAAAGACAAAACAAAATACCAGAAGCATTCTAAACTAATAAACAAGGAATGACACAGCAATTAAAACAGCAATTTTTCAACCAGGAAAAAAAAGTAATCTTTAATGGTTGCTACCACAAAACCAAAAAACCCCAACCAGACACTGGGCCTTGATCGAAGTACACAGTACTACCATGAAGTATTCTTGTCCTCTTCCCTCAAATCCAACCTGAATCTGATCAAGTCTGATCAAAATGGGAACACAGACCAAAAAATATGGCAGGCAAGATATTTCAATGACACAATAGAGAAAGGGAAAACTATAAGAGAAACAACTGTATCTCTAATACATACATTAACATAAACAGAGTTGACATCAATGTAAGAGCTTACTTAAATCTGATTGAAAGACATTTCTAGCCAGTTATCGTGGTACACACCTATATTCCCAGTACTCTGGAGGCTGGGGTAGAAGGACCTCAAGTTTGAGCCCAATCTAGGCAACCTAGCAGCCTACAGATACTCAGTCTCAAAATTTAAAATTAAAAGGCTGAGGATGTAGTGCAATGCAAAGGCCTTGAGTTCCAGCTCCAGCAGCACCCCCTCAAATCATCTACCCCCAAAGAGGGGCATTTATGGCAAAAACAATTGGAACCCTTAAATATTAACTGTATCCACGCTAATATTAAAAGGCCGGGGATACAGCTCAGTGGCACAAGTGCCTGCCTGGCAAGCATAAGGTCCTAAGTTTGATTCCTGGTACCAAAAAAACCCAGCAACAACAACAACAACAAAAAAACAAAACAGCTTGCCATGTTACTATTAAAGAATTACCTGTTCAATTATTTTAGGTATGATAACAATTCTGTCATTAATTAATTAATTGGAAAGGATGTCTCTCTAACCTGGTTAGAGGATGTCTAGTTCAGGTTAGAGAATATCTCTCTAACCTGAACTATCAGCCTTGAATTTACAGAAGAGCCCAGGCTGGCCTAAAAACTCAGTGATCCTTCTGCCTCAGCCTCTGGAGTGCTGGGATTATAGGTATGTGCCACAGCACATGCCCAGCTCCTAAAGTTTCTTATTGTTGGATATGGTGACACATACCTGTAATCCCTGCTACTTGGGAGGCTGAGGTAGGAGGATTACAAATTTAGGCCAGCCTGGGCAACTTAATGATACTCTGACTCAAAAAAAAAAAAAAAAAAAAAAAGTGTCTAGAGATATAGCTCAGTAGCAGAGTGCAGGCCCAGCACATGAAAGGTCCTTGGTTCAATTCCCGGTACAAACGATCAAACAAGCAAGCAAGCAAACAAACAGAATAGTAAGTGATACTGAAATAGTCACAAGTGTCTATGGCCATACCACCCTGAACATGTCCCACCTCATCTGAAATAAGCAAATAAAATGCACAATGTCTGAAACTTGTTTCAAAGTAACAGACCAGAACCAAGAAAGAACACACTAAAAAGATATAAAAGAAACAAGACTGGCCATAATTTAATCATTTTTGAAACAGGATCAAATGTATGGGAAGGTTGTAGTCTACTTTTATTAAATAAAAGTTTTTCTTTAAAAAAAAAAAAAAAACCTTCTAATAACATAGTACTTACCTGCCTCTACTGCCAGTACTGGAAGTACTAGGAGGTCTCACAGGTGTGTGAGAGTTGGATAAACCTAAAATACAGTAAGACAGAAAAAAAATTGTAAGACAAACTGAGTACTAATTAATATATGTTAAGAATGTTCAGAATTCAAGACTGCTACAAACCAATTCAGAAGTACCTGAACGTCAGAGCTAGTTGCAAAGTCAGGGATAGACAGCCCAGATACCTTTGAATCTTCTTCAGAACAACATAATCCAGTCAACAAAACTACCAGATTCAGAGAGAGCTGTCATTCCTCAAGTCATGTGACAAACTATTCTACTTAGATTCCCATTATTCTTTTTCAGAAGTCCTGGAATAATTCTTATTAAAGATCAAAAATTATATAATTCAAAAGCATATTAAATTTTTTAGGCATGATTAACAATGAAGTCTGCAGATGAGGTAAACCGATTATCTTCCACAGGGTCCGTGGCCTCATTAAATCAGCTTAAGACCTGAAGACTTTGAAAAGCTGGAGCTGTTCCTACTCCTCTCCTGCAGGAATGTTAGCACCAGACTCTGGACTGCAATATTATAATGTAACTCTTGCCTAGGTCTCCAGTCTGCCAATGTGCCTATAAATTTGGGAACTGAGTACCCACAACATAATCACACAAGCCAATTCTTTGAGATCAATCAATGTTTATACACATGCACACACACACATTAACACCCCTCTGCACACCTCCCTCTTCTGTCTTTCTGGACAACCCTAAATAACAAGATATGAAGAAACTTGTTTCTGAAATGTGATAAACAAATGAGGCAATATCCTGGTTTGCTTTTACCTGATGATCCTGGAGATAGGGCAGAGGGTCCTGGGGAAGGATTCATGGTGCTTGTAGGCTGTGGTGGTAGGTGGCTACCTGAGATGTATCTACTTAGCAGATTATCTAAACTACTTGAGCCAGCATCTTCCAACTGAAGAGAAAGAAGGCAAAGATAAATTTGCTTTGATTAAAGCAGAAGTTAGTAAGTTTATTAGTATATTAAGTTTATTAAGTCTGTGCTTATATTCACAATTTACTAATCGGCTAATAGGTTATTCATTATCAAGTTCAACCTAACTGTTTCCTCTTTAAGCTCCTCTGAGAACTCATACAGTATAGTTTATGCGACTAAATCTACATATTGTACAACAAACACAGAACTGCTCAAAGAAAAACCTAATGGCCCACTAAATCATATATTCCATTATGAAAACAGTTCTGACATACTAATATTTTTACCTTTACTCAAAATCGCTCCAGGACCCTGTCAGTATCAAACTTACAAAAAAGACAAGGTGAAAAGTAGATGACCGAGAGGGAAGAGGCTCTTCCTCTACTTTTTGTTCACTGGTTAACTACCTCTTACTATGTTTGTGCTTCTAGGTTGGCCACCTCTAACTACTTTTAAAAGCGGGTGACAGTAACAATACTGGTGAGGATGTGGAGAAACTAAACCCTTCCCACACTTGTTAGTGAGAATGTAAAATGGTGCAGTCACTGCGGCAGTTTGGCATTTCCTCAAAAAGGCTAAACAGCCGGGTATGGTGGCACATGCCTGTGATCCCAGCACTTGAGAGGCTGAGGCAGGAGGATTACTTTGAGTTGCAGGCTAGCTGAGGGTACATAAATTCAAGGCCAGGCTGGACTACCTAGCAAGACCCTGTCTCAAAAACCAAACCAAACTAAACCAAACCACTAAAGGCTAAACATATAATGAAAATTGTATGTATGTATATGTGTATGAAGACAAAAGCTCTTAGGAGGATTATTCTTTTTTTCTTTTTGTCTGTGTTTTGAAACAGGGTCTCACTGTGTAGCCCAGGCTGGCCTTGAACTCAGGGCGATCCTCCTGCCTCAGTCTCCCAAGTACTGGGGTTACAGGCATGCACCACCACGCCCAGCTAGCAGCATTACTCTTAAAAGCCAAAATACAGAAGCCAAACATCCCACAACTGATGAACAAAATGTGCTGTATTTGTATAAGGGGGCATTACTCTGACATAAACTACTGACGCCTGCTACAACGCAGACTAGAAAAGCGTTATGCTAAGTCAAAGAAGCCAGATAGAAAGTCACATGTTATATGATGTCTTCCATGGAACATACCTGGATCTAAGATTTGTCTTATTACCCTCAATGCCCTAGGACTTTAGCATACAGTAAGGGCTTACTAAAACTTAATGACTCCTTTAACAGCATGCACAGCTCTAGTTGCCCAAAGACTCAGTACCATATCTTTCCAGACCCATAATCCCAAACTGTTTCCCTAGTAGTGCTATGGACAGTGAAAAGGGACCAAACAGAATCAGGAACCTGCACTCGAAAATCCAACTTTTGCAATTTCAATGACACTCTGGGAGGATCACTAACTTCACTTACTCTCATCATAAAATTAGCTCTTATATATCATACCAAGTGATTTCAACCTTAAACGAATAGACATCCTGTGAAAGCATTTTGTGAATTATAAGCTTTTAACTAGTCCAGCCCTCAGCACCAATACTACTACCCTTAGCCAAAAAATAAAATAAAAAATCTAGTATCAGAAAAGCAGCAAGATTAAGAAAATTTCATGTCATTGATTTTCAAACAGTTTCTGAGTTACAGAAACATCATTCACAGAAATATCATTTACATAAACCCATTAAATACACAAAAATACTAAACTGCAGTCACAGAAGTGTTGAGGGTCTCACTATCTCAGCAGTTTCAGTGTTCCTTGCTCCCATGGTGACCTGTGACTCCCATGAAACTCATATAATTTTTGAAGTAATTCAGTTTATGCTCAAACATTGTATCTACAGTATTTAAAAAGAAACGCTTTTAATTCAAAGAAACTGGAAATTTCAGGAAGAACTGAAGATAACTGGCTTCTGTGAAGCATCACAGTTAAAAGGGACAAGAAGTCCTAGAGGCTCTTCATGCTCCATCCATTCCTTTTATCTGTACATGCCCCCAAACACCTGTCACGGCTGTGTTTAGGTCCTGCCCACTCCGCCGCCCCAGTCTCAGGTGGCTGGATTGAGTGTGTGTGACGCTGGAGTTAAGGGTGTGTGATAACCACATCAGCCCGTTGACTGGCTTGGCAGAGTTCTGGGTGTGGATAACAGGGAGGCCCATCCTGGATAGAACACAGGGGTCAGAAAATGGGCAGCTGCTGTCACATGCTGCTGCTGCTGCTCCCTGGCCACAAACTGTTTCTCCTCTGTGATGCCCCTCTGCCATGGAGCCAGCTGCCTATAGACTGAAACCTCTACAAATTGTGAGCTGAAAAAACCTATCTTCCTTTAACTTTGGGTGCTGGGTATTTTGTTTCAGCAATGAGAAAAGTAACTAGGACAGTACCTGACTTCTGTACCTCCAAACCCCATCCTTTCTCAGCCCAACTCATTTGCATGAGGAGGTGACTACCCCTCAGTATGGATCTAAAAGACGAATAACAAAAAAACTGACCCCATTTTTGTTCTGGGTATCCTTTCTACCTCCAAACTCGTACCAGAGTATTTGCCTATTGCTAAGTAGTAGAAAAGTCAACAAAGCTGACAATCCCTCATTTACCTCTATTTACACAGTCTCATAATACAGAACAATTCTTATAACTTTAAATTTTTGAATAATGCTAGGTCTAGCACAAGAAGCTTTTGAAATTCTATTATCTACACTCATTGCAAATTTCAAAGAAATGTTGGCCCCAAACTTTTAAAATTACAAAATCTGATATGTATACTCTATTAACACAAGGTTTTAAATCACTCATTTAACTTAAAACACAAACCTGTATGGGTGGAATATCTGGCAAGGATGGAAGGTTTTCTGGATTAGTAACTGAGGGAATAAGTTCTATTGCTGTAACAGATGGGCTCGTGGGGCCTCGGTTTGCATTTGCCATAGTTGCTGTAGTAGGGCTTGTTGGGTTGATTGTGGTGTTGTGCACCGATACAACAGGAAAGGGTCCAGCATGCCCTGGGTTTGAGTGCTGTGAAGAAAGAGCACATTACTGTTAGCTGATCTGCCAGGGTATCTGAGCTGTACCTTTACAATAATTTTATTTTAGAAAGGATATGTAAGTGAGCCTGTGACAGGAAAAAAAGTGGGCTCTCTCAACTGTGTGCAGCAGAATAGTTAAAACTTAGCCCGTTCATTTTTCTATTCATTTTTGTAAAGTATCTATGGAAAAACAGGCTTGTCAATTTTTAATCTGTCACATTGGTGATATGACCTTATTTCAGAATTAAGGGTGTTGATGTGGAAGCCTCAAAGTTTGCAAACACCAGACCAAGAAAGCCACTGTTCTGTCTACATACTTCCTGAACCTTTATAGTTATTTTTCCAATGAAAATAATTATGTAATGCAAACAAATGGTACCTCATCTGTAAAGTTGTTATGATCATTATTAAGGTCATATATAAATATCTTTGGGAAATAAATTACTGTATACATGCAAATAAATTATTTAAAATATTTGAAAACTAAAAATGCTAGTAACATTCAGTGATTTCTCAAGGGGTAGAATATTTTCTAAGGAAAATACACATTAGAAAATATTCTGATAGTTGTTTAGTCTGACTGTGTGTCTTCTACACTCTTACTTAAAATAGTGTGTCTGGTCCCTTGGAATACCTGCAGACTTTCTTTATAAGAAATAAGCAGTACAAGGGTGTCTGAACAATTTTAAGGATATTAATATCTAGATCCTCAATCTTCATATACACTCTCCATTTGAAAACCAACTTTCCTTAAAGATATGCCAGCACCTTCTCTGACAAGTTCCCTTTTTCCACTTGACAAAAGAAAAGCACATCTCTGACCTAATCCTAAGCTTATTCTAGATACACTGTCCCAGGGTGGGGAAAGTGGAGATAATCAAAGGTCTAAGTGGAAATAATACTGTTTGAGTGTTGAGAGTGGTTCTGAAACCTGGATAATAAATCTTCAGATGGGTTTTAGTACTTCATGATTTTTTAAAAAAAGACCTCAGGAACCTATCACCCATAAAAATTTTTTAAAAACTAGTTCTGGTAGATCATTGAGAGTTTTAGCTTACAATCTAGAAAATGTTCAAAGAACTGGGGAATACTCCTATAATAAAACTCTTTTATTTCCCAAACTGAACAAGCTTTCTGAATTATCACATGAAAAAAACCCATTATAAAAATAATTGGTTTGTTTCTTATCCTGATAGTAAGTAACAGCACGCTAACAGATATATTGAAAGGAGAGGGTAAAATAACTTCATCTTCAGAAATGTAAAACCAAATTCATTTTATTTTCTAATATTTTAAACCTATAAGCACGTATTTTTTGTTTCAACAATTATGTAATATAAAAACCTTAATACTCTTATTGTCAATATAAATTTAACAAAGATGTTTCACTGAAATACTTTCACAGAAAAATTAAATAGGATAATTTATGTCTGCCAAGCTTAAATATATAATAGTAAGATACAATTCTACAGAGGAAATAAAAGTGAAATTCAAGGCTAAGAGAAACAAAGTGTAAAATGTTAGCTTTCAAAAGTGTGTGCTAGAAATGCTGGGGGGGGGGTGTGGGGAAGAAGAAACCTTTCTCTACTGTTGGTGGGAAGTGTAGACTGGTATTAACTACTCTGGAAACCAGCGTGGAGAGTCCTCAGTAAACTAGGACTAAGAGGTTCCATTCGATCCAGCCATTCCTCTCCTTGGTATCTTCTCAAAAGAATTAAAAGCATTATACCACACTGATACATGCATACCCATGTTTACAGCAGCACAGTTTGTAATAAGTAATTTTGGAAACAGCCCAAATGCACATCAACCAATAAATGGCTAAAGATTTTTTTTAAACACATAAGAGCATACTATTCTGCCATAAAGAAGGATAAACTTGAGACATTTCTAGCTAAATGGATGAACTTTGAGGACAGTATTATTATTATTGTTGTTGTTGTTGTTGTTGTTATTATTTGCTGATGCTAGGGATCGAACCTAGGGTTTTGCACATGCAAGGCAAGAACTCTTACCACTGAGCCACATCCCTAGCCCAGAGGGCATACTCTTAAGTGAAATAAACCGGACACACATATGTAAATACTGCACTGTTCATCTAGAATGAGAAACTTAAAGCGTAAATAAGGACCACAGTGTATAATAGATATCCTGAAATAGGAAGAAAATGTTGAAATAGGAAGAGTAAAGAGGGTTGGGGAGGGGGAAGGGAAAGATGAGAAAAGAAAAAAAATGATGGGAAAAGTGGAAATTAAGCTTGTGTAAACAGAGAGGGAGGAGGGGCTGAAGGGAGGGAGGGGAATGCGGAAAAGCATCAAGCTGTGTCATGTGCAGGTGCAAACTCCGTGAGGGATCCAGTGACCACTACGTGCAACTGAAACGCACAAATGACCACTGCTGAGAAGCAGCTTGCTATGGTATTCCAGATTCTAGTAGATGCACCTAGAGAATGTGAGGATTTTATGTTGTGATTTCAGTATTTATAATAAGCTAGAAAATAAGCTTTTGTAATTATTTATAAACTTCCAAAAGAAACTTTAAATACATATTTTCCAAAGTTTTTATGGAGGTATTTGGACCAAAAAACAGAAGGATCACTGCTTCAAGAGAGGGTTTTTCTCACCATTTAGTATGCAGAAAGAACTTAAGAGATTACTAAATCCTCTCCTGAAAATTCTATTTCAAAGGGTTATGGCTCATAATCCCTTCTGATAAGGCCACTCACTCTGCCTCAAGCTGACCAGTGATTCTGATGGTCTTTAAAATATGTTTTGAGAAATGCTACTTTATAAATTTAAAAAAATGGAACTCTGAACTCATCATTTTTGTAATTGGAAATGCCTCATTTTATAATATCTCCTATACAAACATAATAGCCTATTGAAACAAAGATTATAAATTTGTATCTAAATATACTTAAGGTTTGAGAAGAGTGCTGGGGGGCTTTATGCATGCTAGGCATATTCGATCACTCAGTCACACTCTGAGCCTGTATTTATTTTTCAAATTAAGCATATCTACACTCTAAACGGAGTAGTACTTGAGTACAGAAAAGAAATTATATACAGCTAGCTCTATTACTTTCAAAATTTTTTAATGAAGTTCTAATCTTAATTGTATCATCTCTTATGACTGTAGGTACTTCAAAAGTTTCTTAGTTTTTTATTTTTGTACTGGGAATCAAACTCAGGACCTTGCACTTGCCAGGCAGGCACTTGTGCCACTCAGCTATATCCCCAGCAAGTTTCTTATATTGTTTTTCAATTTTGTGAGTGAATGAGTTGGATTACATCAGGGATTCTTTTTTTTTGTCTTTTTGAGACAGGGTCTCACTAGCAGTTCAGGCTGGCCTTGAGCTCACTTTGTGGCCCGGGCTGGTCTTGAACTTACAACAATCCTACTGCCTTAGCCTCCTGAGTGCTAGCATTACAGGTGTGCGCCACCATGCCCAGCCTAACATCAGGGACTTTTAATCTGTAGTATGTGATGGATTTAAAAGGATCAACAAAGGTTCTTAAAACTGAATATAAAATTTAATGTACAGTGTATATGTATATTGTCCTGGGACAAGAGGATACACAATATTAATCAAATTCTCAAACATATCAATGACCTGCCCCCATCAACTAAGAAAAACAATGTCTTTTAGTTTTAAAAGTGTATGACTCTTACAAATGTAACTCTAGGCATACTTGTCTTTGGAGGTGCGGCTGCATCATGGAATACTGAGGACCGCTGTGCCTGGGTATCCCTGGGATTCTGGCAGCATTCTGAGCCAGTCTCATTTGATGGGCTTGAAAAGCTCCACAGTTCATGTTGCCTCTTTGCATTGTTTGCACACTGATCAATCTTGGAGGCTATAAAAAGTAGAAATTAATAACCGTTATAAATTTACCTTCCAATTATAAAATGTTATGGTAAAAATAATTCAGTCAGAATAAAACCACATAAAGTAAAAGGTGTAAGTCATTGTTCTCATTTCTAGCCAATCCTCAAAGGACTGGCAGTTACTAGTTTGTGTATCACTAGGAAATTTCCCCATCTTCTCTCTCCATATGCATGTATTTAAAGCATTAACTTATCTCACCCTACAGTAATAGTTTTGACTAGGAGGGGCAGACAGCAGAAGAGCCACAAAGATGAGAATGAGCTGAAGAACAGATCAGATCTTAGGAAGAAATAATCTGATTCTCTGGCCCATAATGATTTTGTGGAGTGACGAGAACTTTAATACTTCCAGAGAAGTAGTAAATTACTTTTATTTCCCAAGATAAGTCATTTACTTACTAATACCTTTTTTTCCCCTTTTGCTTTTGTCTTTTTGAGACAGGGTCTCGCTATGTAGTTCAGGCTGGCCTTGAGCTCACTTGGTAGCCCAGGCTGGTCTCGAACTTGCAATGATCCTCCTGTCTCAGCCTCCTGAGTGCTGGTATTACAGGCATGCGCCACCACACCCAGCACTATACCTTTCTTCTTTACACTTTCATTACATTCCCATAATAACCAGTGCAAATGAACTCTGACCTTTGAACTCTATTCCTGTTAGTAACTCTGAATGTGCAACTCATCTCTATATGGAAAAAGATAAGTCTTGAAATCTTCATAATTTATATCGATAATGTAGAGACCCAATACCAACCTGTTGCTGTAACATCTGGGGGGCTGCTTGTCTAGGGTGCTGCTGTGTTGTTGTTGTTGTAGTTGGTACAGGAGCCGGTGGTTGCTGCATCCTCATCTGTTGCAGTTGCTGATGTTTCTGTGCATATACTTGTTGCTGCATGTGTTGAAGTCGAAGCTGTGCTAAATTAATCTGTCCAGGGGTTTTACTAATGTGGTTTGTCCCTGGAGGAACTTGTCCAACTACAACATTAGGAGTATAACCAGGAGCTGGTTTACTCTCTATTACTAGATTACCTGAAGATTTAAAAATGAGAAACATTTGCATAAAATCAACTAAATTGTTTACTTTACCAATTTCCTCCTTCTGCAGACAACTATCAGCACCCTCAAACTTTCCAACAGTACAGCAGGAGTAGAGTAGGCGCTAAGTTTAAAGATGATGACTAGAAACCTAATATAGGGGCCAGGGATACAGTGCACTGGCACAAGTGCCTGCGCAAGGTCCTGAGTGCCAATTTCCAGTACCAAAAAAAAAAAAAAAAAGAAAGAAACTTAATATATTCCAAAGCCAAAATAAAAATGATTTTTGATTATCTATCCTTATATTTATACAGGTATGCAGAAATGTTGATCTGAAAAAGATATTTAGAGGATGCTCAGCTACTCCATTTAAATCAATTCTTCCTATTAAGACTCAAAGATAACCAAGATTGCTAAATTGCTGATTCCACGTGTTTTTGAACTGCCAAAATACAAAGAGCAGAAAACTATTTTGCTATAAAACTGTCTTCTGTGGAAATACTAAATGGTTTAAACTATTCATGTCTTAAAAAGTGATCACTTTTTGCCATAGGTCACAGGGGGGTACACTTTAGGAAAGTGTGATTTAAAGCAGAGGTTGGAATGCCATGCAAGGCAGGTCAGTCTCTGATTTTGTTTGTTTTTACAACTCTTTGAAAATGGAAAAATCATCTTGGCTACTATGCTACATAAGAGCTATAGATCTAAAGCCACAGTCAAATTTGACAAGGATTTTTTAACCTGAAGATTGCTTTCTTTGTTTTAAAGGTCACAACAGATATTCTCATAATTCCCAATGTTGAGTACCATTTTGAAAATGAATTTACTGAATCTGCAAGTAGCTCTGTCAGGAAATATTTTGTGTGCTATTTTAAAGAGTCAACGTCTATGTTGTCTAGGCTGGCCTTTAACTCCTAGGCTCAAGTAATCCTCTTGGCTTGGCTCCCACACAGACAGGGATACAGGCAAGGGTCATCACACCTGGCTGTTTTTTAGGTTCACAATGAGGAATACCAAAAGCAAAGTCTGCTTCTCTTCCATGTGGAAAGTGGCACTTTAGCTTTTATTTTTAAAGGGTTCCTCAGGACATCACTACTGGACACATCAGCTTTCTGAAATCCTACACTAGTGCACCATTTGGCATAATTAAACTACTAAGCACCTAAGAAATTCTTCCAGAGAATGAAGAGTCATTTGCTAAGTGTTTGGTTTTTCACTTTAGGGGGGTTTTATTTTGCTTTGTTTTTTTGAGACAGTATCACCATGAAGCACAGGCTAGCCTGAAACTCTCAATCCTCCTTCACACTCCCAAATGCTGGGATTAATGCATATGTCATTTGCTACAATTTCTGTACATATATGATAGTCAATATCAATTTGAAAAGATATAGAAGGAAAAACTAGAAATGATACATATTATAAAACACTATAGAGGGGCTGAGAATATATTTTAATGGTAAACTGCAAGGCCCTAGGTTCAATCCCCAGCACAAAAAACAACACAACACTGTAAACTATAACAAAAACACAACTAAAGCAAGTTTTGAATGAATAACTTATTTTCTAAGTCATTCACATTGCATTTCAATTCATTTTTGCAATACTACTACGGATTGAACCCAGGAATATTCTATCATTGAGCTCCATTCCAAGTCAATCTCATTTTGAGATCATTTCACTAAATTATCCAGGTGGGACTTATACTTGCAATCCTCCCAGCTTAGGCTCATTCAGTGCTAGCATTATAGGAATGTGCCACCACATCTGGTTATTCACATTTTAAAATTAAAACCTTTGGTCATGCATGATCTGTAATCCTAGCACTCTGGAGGTTGAGGCAGGAGAACTGCTGTGAATTCAAGGCCAGTTTGGGTTACATAGTGAGTTCAGGCCAGTCTGAACTACATACCTGGACTACACAGTGAGATCCTATCTCAAAAACCTAAAACAAATGAAAACAATTAAAAAACTATTCAAAATTAGATTTACATGTTTCCTCTTCTCAAGTCAGTGTTCTATAATATATTAATATAATTATTTCTCACCTAAATTGACTACATTCTTTGCCCAGAAGGTGGGATCACAATGGAAACGTATTGCTCCATTAGCAGCAGGGACAGGATCACACCGAGCTTTCAAAATATGACGCAACTGAAAGGTAATCTTAAAGGGAAAGAGAAGTTCATGTTAGTCTTAAAGTTAAATACTAACTGAGAAAACATACAAAACACAGTATTTGTAAAAGCTCAAACAGCCCCTCAGTATCAAGTCTCAGATGAAATAGTGCCAATGTGTAAATCAGCAATCAAAGAAAATGCACAATTTTGAATTTGTCATTTCTGATAATAAACTGCATTAAGATACTAGGTACCTTCAAAAAAGCACATATTGTCTACACGATTTCCTCATATAAAGTTCTAGAAACTGACAGAGTAGAATAATGGTTACCTCTGATACAAATTTCCTGTATCTTAATAAGAGGGTAGTAACTGCCAACTGTCAGTAATACCTTAATAAGGTTGATTAAAGAAAAATAAAGATGTGATGTGTCTCACCAGTCGCTTGCTGTACAGTAGTGCGGTGCTGCTGCCACTTGCAATGGCCCAGTTTGTAAAGTTCATAACATGTTTCACCTGCCGGGAGAGACCTGTGATGTCATTCTGCTGCTGTAGTAGCTTCATCTGTCTTTCTTTTGTAACATTCTGAAATGGAACAAGATCTTCACTCAAGAATACTGCATGAAAAAAATCATGTACACTAGCTCATAATTATTTAATGAGCCTATGAGCAATCAGAGGAAAAAATTACTAATGAAAGTGGAACTAAAACTTCATTGTCTAAGCTAAAATATTCCACATACATTGTTAGATATTTTTTCTTTTTGCACATAAAATGTCTATTAAAATAGTGTCTTCCTATTTGATTAATCTCATGTGGCATTATGAGCTAATAACCCTTAGTAATAATTTTATATAATCTTAACTCACTATACTTCCTAGGCCAATGGAAATTACTGTATAACCACTGCCATCTACTGGTGCAGCATGAGACTGAGGTTAATATTTTTCTTGAATACCTAAAACAAAATAAAAAAGAAAAACTCCAGAGCTCTAACAGTAAAATGAGGATAACGTTTAAAATAACACAGTTCATTGAGAAAAAGGAGTGAGGATTAATCAAATCAGAAAAAGCAATTTCAAAGAAATGCTGCAAAGGAAAAATAAGATGCTTAATAGGAACTAAAGCCACCAGAAGGGACGGGTACTGTCCTGCGCACTCGCACTCTGCCATTCAGAACGCTGAACCTACCTACTTTGTTAACCACTGTCTTCCCAAAGGTTACTCCATCTAGTTTAATGACAGTACATTTCCCAAGGAAACAAGCTGTGTATTTCATAACATAAATTAATGGGTAGTGGTACTCAACTGATAGCATTTACAACTTTACTAGAAATCCTCCCTTTTGCAAAGCTTAGGAAAACCCCTCTTTTACAAAGTTTAGGAACACATTACATTATTAAAAAAAAACTTTTAAAAATTATGATGTTAGGAGTCTACAGCATACAGTATTTATCATTAAGTAGCCACCTATACTTTAGCAATAAGAGGAAACTTTTAATTCTGAAGCTCTTTCAATGGTTTTATAAATTTTATTTCAGATATATAACTAAGATGCATTTACAGCAAGTGAGAAAGTATCAAAAATAGTTACTGCTAAGTGCTCTCCATTCACATGGTACTTTGGGGGGGGACCTATAAGATTAAAAGCAACTTACTAGATATATAACAGGAAAGAGACCCCCAAGTTTAAATGATATGTGCACTTTTAAATCTTACAATTGTGTCTAATAGAAAGATATATTTAAAAGAAATTCAGAGACAACTTACATAATTTTGTGTGTACATGCCTAACATTTTTAAAGGGTCCAATATATTTGGAAGTCAAATACTAGTCAAATACAGTTTAAAGCATTACTATTCAGTGATGTAGAAAACAGAACTTTTAAGACATTTCACATATAAAATTTGCTGAGAACCAATCACATGTGGGTAGTAAAGATGAATCTAATTAAAAATTAATTTGGGTTTCAAACTGGCTAGATCCTCAACTAAAAATTTATAACTATATATTAATCCCAAAATATGTAACACAAGTATCTAATACCATAAAAATTATCAATAAATTTAGAATTTATAAATTTCAAATTTTTTTACACAATTACAGAACTGTTTTTAAAATAAGGTGAAACACAAATGGCTTAAAGCAGAAGCCCTTTATGCCCTTGTCATGGTGAGGTTTGTGGGGGTCTCTTTGTGTTCATTTACATTTTAGTTAATGTTTTTCATTCCTAAAGGACATCACTATTTCCTAATGTATACAGCTAAAATCAGTGTTATGTAAGTTTGCAAAGTAACTAGAAAAAGGTCTCTTTCCTAAGGAAATGGCAAAAAATACCCCAAAAATCTATTTTTATATTTTACTTTATTTCCATATCCCAACCCATTTAAAAGAGCTTTCAATAAACATTAAAAACAGCTGAAGAGCAAAAGAAGCAGTTTTTGTTTTATTTTGGCTTTGAACCATACCTCTAGCTGCTGTAAGAGAGATTTTCCTTTCTTATTAATTTCATTGATAAGGGTGAAAATGGCCACTTTAATTTCCTGTTCTACTCGTTTGTTAGTCTCATTTACTTCTTTTATCCTGAATAAGAGAAACGCATCATTAGGTTATCAACTTATCCTATGTCTCTGAGGCATCAACTGTTACAGAAATTCATCCAACTGGGCATTTAACCAAGTATTTAAGTTAAAACTCTGTCAAAGTGCACAACTTGTGTTTTGGCAGACCAAATCACTTAATTTGGTCCCAACAAGTTATGTATAGAGACAAATGAATATTTAGTAGTTTTGAATTAAGATCATAAAGGCCAGTCAATGAGGTTGGCAAACAATCTCCTTAAGTCATTGTAACATGAATGTAACATATAAACATTTAACACCAATGACTGCTGGTTAGAGTCCATTCTGGCACACTGCTTCTGTTTAATCTTAATGCTTTCCACCAACAATGTCCCAACCAGTAATTATTACCTTTTCAGAGGGCAGCAATTAAATTTAGAAGCATTTATTTTCACTTAACCACTTCAAATATAGGTTCTGATATACTCCTTCCATAACTTCTGAAAATGATTTCCTACTGTATATACTAAAAGGTGTAAGACATTTTCAATCCTTTTTTTTTTTTTTTTTGGCGAGGAGAAGGGAGAGGTGCAATTTACTGAGTCTTGAGCCTAGGGCTCTCACATGTTAAGTACATGCTCTACCACTGAGCTATTCCCTCAAATACCCCAAAGCCTTTTCACCCAGTTTTTAAAATAGCTGTTATATATTTTAGATATAAATACAAGCATCCATTGTGGTTATAAAAGTTTTGGCTGCAAATATGAAGTGGCTGACACCTTGATTCTTATAAAAGGGGACATGCAGAATCCTACCAACAGAAATGCATAAATGCATAACATGTCAATAATCAATCATGAAGGGTAACCTCCACATTTTATGTATAAACTGCTTTTCATTTGCAAAATTCAGATTTGGGCAACTTTAATTTACTCAAAGCAATACAGGATTCTCTCCTTTGTGTATCACTGTTCAGACAGTTAAATGAATTTCTTTTCTTCCTTTTGTCCTTTTACTGGGGGGGGGGGCTGCGATACTGGAGACTGAATCCAGAACCATCACACTGAGCTACATCCCCAGCCTTTTTTAAAATTTGAGACAGGGTCTTAACTTGGTTGCTTGAACTTGCAGTCCTCTTTCCTTAGGCTCCTAGAATCCTGGGCTTAAAAATGTGTCACCAAGCACAGCTTGATAATTTTATTGAATTTAGTGAATGGAAAGACATTTTTAGTTTCATTAGGCACACTGAGAGCAGAGAATAGTTAGCTTCAGATTTAGTGGACTTAAATCAGTATGTTCAAATTGTGAAGGAAGAAAAACATACATTAAAAAAATAATGGACCTAGTACTTGGGAGGCTGAGGTAGGAGGGCTGCTGCAAGCTTGAACCAGCCTGGGCTAAACACTGAATTCAAGGCAAGCTGGAACTGTGTAGCGAGACCCTGTTTCAAAACACCAAACGGGAGGGGTAGAGGAGGTGATAACGGAAGGCTGGGGATGTGCAGCTCAGTGGTATAGTACAGTACTTGCCTAACATGTATGAGGCTCTGGGTTCAACACTCAACCAGCCCTCTCAGCCCCCAAACAGAGATAGGTCAATAAATGTGTGTAAAGGAGCAAGATGCTAGAATTTTTAATACTTTTTAGCAGCTTTCTGGACATTAAATCTTCTCCAAAGCTTTAGAATCTTAGGTAAACCCTTTGGCCCACTTCTAATTCAGCAGATTAATATAGATGCAGCAATATAAAGTGGTGATCAAAATATACAATAAATGTATAATCTAAACTTATTATAGTAAAAGACATTACAATTAATCACCCTCAAAATACTCTCCTTCACTTCAAACACACTTGCCTACCATCATTCTTGCCACTTGTGAAGCAGTTCTTAAAATTCTCTTTGATGAGTATCTCTATGAGATCCGATCAAACAAGCAATAACACGCTACCAAGCAAAAGCCAGGTTCACAAAAACATTATTCTCCAGTCTGGCACTGTGCAACTTCTAGCTTTTCCCCAAACTCAAAATGGTCATGAAAGGTAAACATTTTGAACCGATTCAGGACATCGAGACAGCCATGGAAGCACAACTAAGAAAGGAAAGAGGACTTCCAGACTGCTCCAGAAAGCAGCAAGAACAGGGTGTAGGCACATTCTGGGCAAGGGGGAGAATGCTGAGGGTGCTTAATGGCAATAGGTAACTTTACAAATTTACACAGAATATGTACAAATATGCAATTTATATACAAAAACATATGCTTAAAAATACAGAACTTCCGTATGAATCAAGTACTTCTGTGAGGGACAGCTAACTATGGCTTCTCTTCTCCAACACCAAGCACAATGTATCAGCCCTTTAACCTCGAACAGCTTGACATTTTAAAAACCAATCAAGGAACAGTGTGCACATGCACGCATGTGTTTTACTCTTTACAGAACCCTTTTTCTTTTGGTATTACTTAAGATGAAAAGTTTAATCACCTGTGAAACACTATTTTCATTTACTCATTTAATTTTTGATTACATATTATGTTCCATTTTAATCTCAAATTAAATAGAGAAAACCATAATATTTGCAAATCTACACCACAAAAGGCACATAATAACCCTACTCATACCTCTAAGAATTTCCAGTTTTTTTATGCCAGCTCCAAGTGTTTGTCTTTCTAGTGTAAGAGTTCTAACCTTATTAGTCTACTCTGTCACAGAAGTTATTTCCACTTGCTCTACAAATTACTTCAGAAAGGTACCAAAACAGGTAATTTGTAGGTAGTAACAATGATAGAGGTAGTAGCATCAATGAAACAGCAGCAGCTAACACATGACTGCTTAGCATGACAAAACTGTGCCATGTCACGTGTGAGGTAGGTACTGCTTTTAATGTTTGTTTTAGAGATGGGAAATAAGTATGTCCAGTCCTTTTTTCTTTCGTTGTGCTAGAAATTGAACCTAGGGATACTCCACAACTAAGACAGATCCCGGCCCTTCTTGTATTCTAACACAAGATCTCCCCAAGTTAGCCAGGCTGGCTTCAAATTGTGATCCTACTACATCAGCCTCCCAAGTAGCTGGGATCACAGGCATACATCGCCATGTGGACACCACTCAAGGGTCCACTATTCTTGATACTCTCTTATCTATACTTTATTTTCCACACAATCGCTCTTTAAATTTTATAATTTAACACTTCATACTAATTTCTTTTCCCAAATTTAAGGCTTACACAAATCAGTTTTACTCATTATAAATCAGTCCAAGCACTCAGGAGGCTGAGGCAGGAGGACTGCTGCAAATTTGAGGCCAGCCTGGACTACATACTGAGTCTATTTCTGTGTAAATTAATTGGTAGGGCAAATTTGTAGGTCATAGCCCAAGCCTCAACTACATAGTGAGACCCTGTACCAAAACAAAATAAAAAAAAAAAAACACACTCAAAGATATATCCTAAAAGTGTACAAAAACGTAGCAAAATAAATTTTGCTTAAATAAATAGTCCCAACTTCAAGTTATACCACTTCCCTGTTGAAAATTATGTTTTCTATATATGCTTAATATAGTAGGAAGGCAATTTTAAATGGAATCTACACCTCTTTAATAATCCTTAATGTGAAATTATGGTTTTAAGGCAGCACACTTACCTATTCTGCACCTGAGTAGCTGCAAAATGAACATAATTCTTCTTTTCAAGAAGTTTAGCCAACAGATTCTCAATTGCACCTTTCTGATTTTGAAAAGCTTCTTCCAAAAACTGGTACCTTAAAATTAAAACAAAAACTATATTTAAAACAGAATATTTACAATTAAGACTTTGGCATATCAAGAAGAGTTGTATGATTCACTCTTTTATCGTAAGTGCATGTTTGCAGTACACAGTGCTTGTATCCTCCAACCCTGAGCCCTACACAATCTCTGCGCTGGCTGCCTGTGTATCATGCACCTTAACATCAGCTTTAACTGGCAATTTTTTCCCCAATCCTAAAAGCCACTAGAAAAGAGAAAACTTACAGAAAGTATTTGAGTACTCTAAAGGTTTTTTTTTTTTTTTGTCATTTTTGAGACAGGGTCTCTCTATGAAGTTCAGGATGGCCTTGAGCTCAGAAAGGTCTTGAACTCAGCCTCCCAAGTGTTGGGATTATAGGTATGTGCCACCATGACCAGCCACAAACTTTTGATTCAAGATTACATTTTTTAAAAATCCAAATATTGAAGTTAAATACATTTCAAACCATAAAATATAACACTATACAAAACAGTATCAAAGGAGGGAAAAATCACTAAGTTCTAACAGTACAAAAATCACTGCTGCTATTGTAATGTAATATATGTGAGCGTAGCTTTTATTCATTAATTTTGTGGTGCTGGAGATTAAACCCAAGGCCTTACACATGCTAACGAACACTCTACCACCTACCTATATCTGTGCTAATTACACATTTTTAAATGCAAATGTAATCACAGTATACATGCAATTTTGTATGATTTTTATTCATCTTGTCTTTATAATTATACATGAAAACTTTCACCCTTAGATGCCATACATTGCAAAACTCTCCAAAAGTGTCATATAAATTAAGGACACCACTAACACCAGTTTTACTACAACACTGTCAGTGTGAGTGATATATTCTGCCAAGGATATAGCTCAGCAGCACGTGCCTGCCTGGCAAGTGCAAGGTCCTGAGTTCAATTCCTGGTACCCCCCCCCAAAAAAGGATGAAAAAATATGAGTGACAGATATTCAAAATTTTTCTAATTATTACAGTGAAAACTTAAACAACATTAAAGTCTTGGTTACCAGGAAGCTAGAATAATAGTTTTCTTTAGTTTCATTTCCCTTTTATAAATTATTCATGAAACCAACAGATTATTACTGTATTTCTTTTACATGCATTCCACAAGAGTAAATGGCATACAGTCCAGTAATATATAAGTAAAACAATAAATTGGTATCACACCATGACCAACGCTATAATAGAGGTATATATACTAACTTACAACAGAACCTGGTGCCTAAATTGAACTCAATACCCAGGAAAACTCTGGATAGTCAGAACAGTATCTTTTGCCAAGTCCAGAGACATGTTTAGTACACTACAAAGACTGCAATATGGCCAAAGAGTCATGTGCAAAGATCAGAATATGTCACAGTAACTGATATTTTTTTTAAATCTAGAGGCACACTGAGGGGTTGGGGTACCACGCTACTTTTGCGTTTTATTCTCTAAGTAATGGAATGCCCTTGAGAAACTTTAAGCAGAATATGGGCAGCATATTTACATTCATGAAAATTGCCAGACAGAAATATAAAAGGCCTAAAGAAGAAGGCAGGAAAGACCAGTTAGAACTTTAAGACTGGCACTCAGATGAAACACAATACTGGTTAGTATAGCCAAACATGCTGGAACAACTGAATTCATCGAGATGAGAAGCTTTGGTGATCTGTGAGGCTGTCAGGTATGGCAAGATCCTAAATACCACATAACACTGAATGCCCAAGTAAAGAAAAGACAACCACCAGCTCACCATGGTGGGGTATGCCTGCAATCCCAGCACGAGGGAGACTGACACAGAAACTCAGCCTGCACTACCTTATCCAGTTCAAGGCCGGCCTGGACTCTATAGCAAGATCCTGTTTCCAAAACCAAACCAAAGCAAACCAAAAAGTCACTGAGGATGAAGCATTTCCGGTTCTATTAAATGATACATTTTCTTTGTAGAAGATGTAAAAATAAAAAGGCAGAAACTGGGATAAGGAGAAAGGCATATCTAGGTATCTGTGTCTTCAGTGAGGGTCTCACCTAAGGTATACAAAGAGAAAGGCTATGAAATTAACATGAAGGGAAGTTTGTTAACATAATCAGAAATCTGCATCTTAGTAGATTCAAGAGGTAAAAACAGAGGACAGTAGAAGCTAAAGTGTAGAGCAATGAAGATCTGTACTAGAGAAAAGAGCTGGTGAGTGAGGCTTTTACTTTATGCACTGATTCAAAGAAAAATTACATTAAGGTAGAATATACATAATAAAATTGACCAGCTTGATCATTTTTAAGGAAAATATTTTTTGAAGAAAACTATCTATAAAGTCAAGCACATTAAAAACTGTATTAAAATAATTTGGTACATTAAACAGCACCAAAAAAAAACCCAAGTAAGTGTTTAATGTAAATGATTTTTAAGCTAGATACACTGATGTGTGCCTGCAGTCTCAGTTACTACACAGGGTGAGAGAGAGGAAACGCTTGACTCCAGGAGTTAGAGCCAATTCAAGCAACACATCTAAGACCTTGAAAAGAGCCAAAATGATCAAAAAGCTTTTCAGTTCTACTGCTGGACAGACAATGTTCCTTCACTGTGCAGCAACACTGAATTTACTGCACATGCCGTCATTTACATCCAAAAAAAGAGTATGTATTAAATTGGTATAAGTGAAGTAGAAATACAAGAATTCCATGATACACTGGGTGTCATGGCGCACACCTGTAATCCTAGCACTTAGGAAGGTGAGGCAGGAGGATCATGAGTTCAAGGCCAGCCTTGGCTACACAGGGAGACTCTCTCAAAAATCAAAACAGGCCAGGCATAGTGGTGCATGTCTGTAATCCCAGTATTTGGAAGGCTGAGGGAGAGGATCACTGCTAGTTTGAGGCCAGCTTGGGCTCCAGAGTGAGTTCAAGGCCAGCCTGCACTACACTGTGAGACCCAGTTTCAAAACCAAACCAAACCAAACCAACAACGAAGTTCCATACTAACACTTTCAACTTAAGCTTTATTTACATTGTAAATAACAAATTTTTTTTTAAAGTAGGGCGTGATCACGTCAGCAAATAGGAAGGCATGTAGTAAAAAATTTAGCACCAAAATTCCATGTATAAAATTTAACCTGGTACAATTTTTCTCATCACAAAATGAACATTCCAGAATCCTGTTCCCAGAAATATCTTGTTGCATTTATGTGAACCAGAAATAGGTAAGCATACTATTTTCCTATATATGTATACCTAGGTGAAAATTGGTAGACTGACATTTAGCTAGACACTAAAGCGTATATAAGAGCTTCCTGGGGAGATGAACATGTGAAAGGCAACAGCCTTCACTGAAAAACACAAAATGCTAAAAGTATCATCACACACCATTTTGAAATCACCTGTCATTCAGTAACAGAAGGAAAAAGTTGAAGTACTAGATACTAAAGAACCCTGTATATTTTGCTGAGCTTGGACTCAAATTTTAAATAACAGTAAATCATCAAAGAACTGACTGAAAAGTAACAGTCATTTATTTGTCTGTTCATCTGAATAACTTTTAACTGTATTACTAAAACAAAAATATAGGAGTTTAAAAAACAAAGCGACATCATGAAAGCAGTGCTGATTACAAAGTACCTCTGACAGCTTATAGAACAGACTTAAAAAAATTTCTCTTAATCATTGGATTTTTTTTTTTTGGTACAGAGAATCGAACTCACAACCTCACCCTTGCCAAGCAGGTGCTGTGCTGCTGAGCTATATCCCTGGGCCCTCTTAATCAAACTTACAACAGAACTACTTGAGAAATGGTGAGAAATATTCAATAAACAGATTAAGTTATCAATTTGATTACTATGTTAATACTTAATTTTAATCTTCTATTATGAAGAAGTGATTCTTAATATGAAATTCTTAGTCACAAGGCACTATTTTCAGTAGTATTTCAAAATACTTAAATAAAAATTTCAAAACAAGAAAACAGGAGGGTAACAATGGCTAATACATTATGTATTGTTATTACTTACTCAAGAGTATAAGAATACAGGCACTTAATTGTCCAAACAATATTAGCACAAACCTTTCTTTTCAATGAACTATGAGAAATTAGTAGTGTAACTACTTTAACTATCATATATATTTTAAAAATTTTTTTATTTTGCTTTTCTTTTCCTTCTTTTCTCTTTTACCCTGTCCCAGTTTCTCTTTCCTTTTGAACAGTTTTTTCCCATTTTATAATATCTGTTACACGTTTTGGATCTTACTCTTTCAGCTTCTCACACTAGGGAGATAATACGATGCTTGCACATGTGCATCTAGTTTATTTCACCTCCAAGCATGGTCTCCAGTTATATTCATTTACCTATAAAGTTCTCCAGTTTATCCTTCTTTATGGCTGAGTAGTACTCCATTGTATAAAAAGACTACATCTTTTTTATCCATTTCTCAGATGATGGGTATTTGAGCTGTTTTTAAGACCTAGCTATTACAAATTCTGCTGCTATAAATATGGGTGTACATGTATCACTGTGGTAAGATGTTTTTAATTCTCCTGGGAAGATACCCAGCGGGGGGATAGCTGAGTCAAATGGAACATCCAGTCCTAGTTTTCTGAGGAATCTCCACGCTGATTTCCACAGTGGTTGCACTAGTCTACACTCCAACAAACAGTGGAGAAGAGTTCCTTTTTACCCACAGTCCCTCCAGCATTTGTTACTGATTGATTTCTTGATAATAGCCATTCTTTCCCAGGTGAGATGAAATCTCAGCGTTGCTATAATTTGCATCTCTTGAACGACCAGTGATGTTGAACATTTTTTTATACATTGACTTGCCGTTTCTACTTCTTTACCTGAGAAGTATGTATTCCTCTCAGATGCCCATTTTTGGACTGGGTCTTTAAATTTGGCAGATCTGATATTTCTGAGGTCTTTATATGTTCTCAATAGTAATCCTGTATGCAATAGCTGGAAAACATTTTTTCTGGCACTGTGTGTTGTCTCTTCACTCTGTTGGTGGTTTCTCTTGATGTGAAAAAGCTTTCCAATAAGATGAGATCCCAGTTGATGATTCTTGGTGACAGTTCCTGTGCAAATGGGGTTTTATTCAAAAAATCTTTGCCTACACCAATATCTTCATGAGTTTTACCTATTTTATCTTCCAGCAGATTTAATGTTTCTGTCTTAGATCTTTGATCCATTTCAAATTTAGTTTAGTGCACAATTAAAGACTGGTGAAAGATATAGGTCCAATTTTAACCTTTGACATGTGCAGAGCCAGTTGTTCCAGCACCATTTATTAAAGAGATTATCTTCTTCCAGTTAATGTGTTCGGCACTTTTGTCAAGGATAAGGTGGTTAGATATGTCTGGAGGTGTTTTCTGAATCTTTTAGTCTGTTCCATTGATCTTCAAGTCTGTTTTTTTGCCAGTACCATGCTATTTTTATTACTATAGCTTTATAGTATAATTTCAAGTTAGGGATTGTGATACCCCATGCCTTGCCTCTGTTGCACAGAATTGCCTTTGCTATTCTAAGGTCTTTTCTAGTTCCAAATAAATTGGAAGATTATTTTCTCTAATTCTGTGCAATATGCTGTAATTTTGATAGGAATTGCATTAAATCTGTGTAACAGTTTTGGAAGAATGGCCACTTTCACCATATTGGCTCTTCCTACCCCAAAGCAAGAGGTATCTTTCCATTTCCTGATATCCTTTTCAATCTCCTTTCTTAAGAGTACTACAGTTTGCAACATAGAGGTCTTTTACATTCTTTGTTAGATTGATTCCTAGGCATTTCATTTTTCTGGATGCTACTGTGAAAGCTGCTGTTTCCCTAATTTCTCTCCCAGTGAGTTTGTTGTTCATGGACAGGAATGCTATTGATTTTTGAGTGTTGACTTTGTATCCAGGTATGCTACTGAATTTGCTTATTAAATCTAGCAGTTTTTTAATGGTGTTTTTGGCATCTTCTATGTAGAGTATCATGACTAAGTCATTTTGAAAAATACGGTGCTTAGGAATAAAGAATTGGGAGATTACTAATAAAATGGTTGTTTCTTAAAAGGCCGAATCACTTCTAATTAACTCCAAATTTCAAGATGCACATCTGAAACCCTATAAGCCCTGAACACTACTACTCCACCTGCCCAGTATTATTCTCAGTTGTCACTGTATATTAATGATTTGATTCTGGGGCATGGAGGAAAATACATTATTGTAATTTATAACCAAACTGACTAGCCAGGAAAAGTTTGCAAAAAAAATAGCTGTTTCACTTGTCTTAGTTGTTCCATTTTTTAAATTGAAAACATTTGAGTATATATTCAAGGTTTAATTCCACTGAACCTGTTGTCTACTTTCAAAGATTATCTATTTACAGCCTATTTATCTATACTTGTATCTGCTTATGTGCTATATTACACTGAAGAAAATTCCAAACAGCACATTTTATCTAAGCATTTCTCTATCTACACACACCAAGCTAGCCTGTTTTGAGAATGCACAGGTACTTGAACCTTTCTGTGCAGGAGGGTGGATGTCTTGGTTACTCTTTTCTCATTGCTGAGACAAAATACCCAATGCTCAAAATTATAAGAAAGCAAAGGTTTATTTAGCTTACAGTTTGTGGAGGTTTCAGTCCATACTTGGCTGTCTCAGAAGCAGAGTGGCACATGGCAGAGGGCAAACGTTCATGGCAACAGAACACAGCAAAAACAACAAGAGCAAAAGGGAGGAATGGCGGCAAGCAGCCTCTTTCCTTCCCTTACACTGTAAACAGCCTGCCCCCACCCAGGGGGCGTGCAGCTCTCCTATAATCTCCACGCCCTCCTCTCCCACAGGCTCAGGATGTGTACAAAATAAGCACCCTGGCTTCCCGCTGAGTCACTCAGCCAAACCTCTGAACTCCCCAAGCTGACACAATATACCAACCATGACAGTAGGGGAGGTGGGAGATACAACTTCGGGCTTCACACATGTTAGGCAAGGACTCCACCAACGTATGCCACAGCCCGCTCAATGAGTCTCTAGAAAAACTTCCTATTTGCCCTTAAAGGACTGTTGTTAAGAATTAAACACACAAAGCACATAAGGCAGTAAGACAGGTGTAACTCACTGTTACTTTCTTCAGGCATTTAAAATAGTGACACAACACAAAATCTCAGATCTTTTTGTCTTTTTGAGACAGGGTCTTGCTATGCAGTTCAGGCTGGCCTTGGGCTCACTCTGTAGCTGAGGTTGGCCTCGAACTCACAATGATCCTCCTGCCTCAGCCTCCCTGAGTGCTAAGATTACAGGCATGTATCATCATGCCTGGCAAAATCTCAGACCTTTACATTAACAAAAAGCCTACTATGTACACAAAGACTTCATGAGTGAATTTGAGAGAAAATTAAAAAAAAGAATTCTTGCTATTTATTTAAGATTCCATAGGAGTCCAAGTGGAACCAGTGTATCACAAAAACCAACACTTACAGCATGGCTGAACACCTGACGGAAAGCCAGCAGAATCTGAAGATTTTTCACTGTTTGACGATGTTTATAGAACTCTAACAACAAAGAAACTGGGAGCTATAATAAGGTCTCCCAGGCAGAATCCTATATAGACAAATCATAGGCAAGTTAATACTTCATGATGATGAAGTATATGGTAACAGCACAACTGACTTTGTTAAAAATTCTGATGATGGCTAGAAAAGTAAAAGACACAAACAAGCAGGAAATGCGGAAGATATTAGAAAAGCAGTCTGAGTAATTCATAAGGATAGCAATGCCATATTATAGTACAACTTTGCCAGATATCAAACTTTGGAATTAACACATGATATGATCAGGGAAGTGTATTGATAGTGAAGATCAGGTACTACAGAGAGTTTGCACAAATGAAAACAGTACAGTGAAGATATTGAGTTGAGTCAAGAAGATATAAAAATTCTAAATAATGCAGTATCAATGAAATTGAAGATGCAATTAGAAAACTTACCAACAAAGAAAAGCCCAGGACCTGATGGATTCACTCCTGAATTCTAAAAGAAATTTAGAGAAGATCTGATGCCACTATTGTCGAACCCTTTAATGAAATTGAAAGGAAAACAATACTCCCAAAGTCATTCCTGGAAGTAAGCATTACCCTGATAACCAAAACCAGACAAGGACCCAACCAAGAAAGAATTACAGGCCAATCTCCCTACTGAACACAGATGCAAAAATCTTAATTAAGATACTAGTAAACAGAATGCAGCAAATCGCTAAGAAGATTGTACACCATAATCAAATAGGATTCATCCCAGGGACACAGGGATGGTTTAACATACAAAAATGAATAAATACACCATATCAACAGAGCCAAGGACAAAAACCATGTGATCATTTCAATAGGTGCAGAAAAAACTTTTGACAAAGTCCAACACCCATTCATGATAAAAACCCTACAGAAAATTGGATTAGATGGTCTTTATCTCAATCTGGTAAAAGCCATCTATGACAAACCAGCAGCCAACATCATACTAAATGGTCAAAAACTTAAAAGCCTTCTCTCTAAAATCAGGACCACGACAAGGATGTCCATTATCACCACTCCTATTTAATATAATTCTGGAAACATTAGCTAGAACAATTAGACAAGAGAAAGACATAACAGGAATAAGGAAAGGAAAGGAAGAAGTTAAATTTATCATTATTTGTGGATGACGTGATACTCTACATAGAAGACCCTAAAAACCACAAAGGACTTTTAGATTTAATAGCCAAATTCAGTAGTGCAGCTGGATACAGTCAACATTCAAAAAACAATAGCCTTTCTCTACATGAATAATAAACTCACTTAGAGAGAAATTAGAGAAAAGCACCTTTCACAACCGCATCCACAAAAAAAAGAAATACCAATCAAGGAAGTAAAAGACCTCTACATTGCAAACTACTCTGAAAAAGGAGACTGAACATACCAAAAAATGGAAAGAGATCCCTTGCTCTTGGGTAGGAAGAACCAACATAGTAAAAATGGCCGTACTCCCAAAATTGTTACACAGATTTAGTGCAATGCCAATCAAAATGCCCTTAGCATACCTCACAGAACTACAAAAAACAATCCGAAAATTGACTTGGAATCAGAAGAGACCTATAAGAGCAAAAACAATTCTGGGCAACAAAGGCAGCAAAGCAGAAGACATGACAATCTCTCACCTGGAATTATACTACAGAGCTACTGTGATTTAAAAAAACCCAGAAGCCCGGCATGGTGGCGCATGCCTGTAATCCCAGCACTTGGGAGGGACTTTGAAGCAGGAGGATCGTTGTGTGAGTTTGAGACCAGCCTGGACTACAAAGTGCGCTCAAGGCCAGCCTGAACTGCACAGTGAGACCCTGTCTCAAAAAGACATTTGAGACCAGCCTGGACTACAAAGTGCACTCGAGGCCAGCCTGAATTGCAAAGTAAGACGCTGTCTCAAAAAGACAAAAAAAAAAAAAAAAAAAAAAAAAAAGAAAACCAACAAAACAGCATGGAACAAAAATACCAACAACAAAACAGACCTGAGAATCAATGGAACAGATTCAAACAGCGAGAAACAACTCCAAAAATACTCAGGCATCCTATCTTTGACAAAGAGGCTAAACGTTCACTGGAAGAAAGCCTCTTTAATAAATGGTGCTGGAAAAACTGGCTTTCCACCTGCTGAAAACAAAAACTAGACCCATGTATGTCACCGTGCACTAAACTAAAATCAAAATGGATTAAAGATCCAAATATTATAACAGAAACACTGCATTTCCTGAGAGAATTGGTAGACACAGGTGTAGGCGAAAAACTTCATGAACAAAACCTGGACTGCATGGGAAATACCACCAAGTATTAACAACTAGGGTCTCATCTTATTAAAAAGCTTTTGCACAGCCCAAGAAATCACCAACAGAGTGAGGAGACACCCCACGGAGTGGGGAAAAAAAAATCTTCAAACAGAGGACTAATAACTAGAATATATAAATAATTTGAAAAAGGGCCAGGTATATAGCTTGGTGGCACAGTGCCTGCCTGGCAAGCACTACGTCCTGAGTTTGATTCCTGGTACCAAAAAAAAGAAAGAAAAAGAAAAAAACCAGACCCCCCCCCCAAATTTAAAGACCCAACCCAAAAATGGGCACCTGAAATGAATAGATACTTCTCAGAAGAAGTACAAATGGCAAATACATACATGAAAAAATGCTCAAAATCACTGATTAAAACATTGAGATTTCATCTCACTCCAGAAAGAATGGCTATTATTGACAAATCAACCAATAACAAGTGCTACCAGTGCTGTGGGGAAACAGGAATCCTGTTCCACCATTGGTGGGAGTACAGGCTGTTGCAACTACTGTGGAGAACAATGTGGAGATTCCTCAAAAAACCTAGGAATAAAGGTTCAACTGACCCAGCTATTCCTCTCCTTGGAATCTTTCTGAAAGAATTAAAGCATTACACCACACTGATAGGTGCATACTCATGTTTATAGCAGCACAGTTTGTAGTAACTAAATCTTCGAAACAACTCAAAGTAGTGCCTATGAATCAAGGAATGTCTAAAACAGATGTTTAAAAAGATGTTTTTGTTATAAAATGAAGTACTCTTCAGCCATAAAGGATAAAGCTGAGACATTTACAGTTAAATGGATGGACCTTAACATCATACTCTTGAATGAAACAAGTGGGACATATATAGGTACTACTGCAGGGTCTCTCTGGTGTGAGAAACAAAGTATAAATAAGAACCAAAGTGTAACAGACATTGTGAAAGTGTTCCCAGGGAAAGGAGAATTGGGCATGAAGGGTGGAAAGGAAAAGAGAAACTTGAAGCAAAAAAGGATAAAATGAAAATAAAGATTTGTAAATGAGTGGAACAGAAGTTGGAGAGAGAGGAGGGGAATGGGCAAAAAGAAGACCTAAGACACAAATTCCCTACAAGAAATGTGACCATTATGCATATCTAAATTTGTACCAATAAACTTAACTGTAAAAAAGTGAAGATATTGTATACAATGTGTTCCATTTTTTTGTCCAAAATTATCTGCCTTTTCCATTTTTTGTAACAATGTAAAAGTTTCCTCCCAATGTCAAACACAATACATGTAAATTATCACTTTAGTCTTCCATAGTTTGGTTCTGATGTTACTGTCAGTGTCCTGAAATCTTATTTGTGAAAACTGAGCCAGGCAAGGTGGTGCACACCTGTAAATCCCAGCACTTGGGAGGGTGAGGATCACTGCGAGTTCAAGGCCAGCCTGTGCTACAGAGTGAGCTGAAGGCCAGCCTGAACTATATCGCAACACCCAGTCTCAATAAACCAAAACAGAAAAAGAGAAGACTAATAAAGTAACATGTCATATGTGGCTTACTATAGATATACCTAAACTCCTTTGCATATCTAAACATAGACAGGATTGGTCAACTGAGGAACATCTTTGGCTTATACCTTTTGCTAGTAGCTTTTTGTAGGAACTGTAATTGTACCTTGCAATGACTACAGACAGTCCCAGAACATGTACTTAAAAGCTGCACTACTGTAAAATATGCATGTTATATAGGTTTTCACACACTTTTTGGGGGGGTACTGCTGGTATTGTACCAGAAACTTTCTTTTAAGTGTTACTTGCTTTTTAACTTTAGCCACTTAGTTCAGTATAAAGGGGATATAAAAACAAACCAAAGGTTCTGGGAAAGTGTCAGGCTGTAGGTTAACTGGGAGGAGAACTGAAAACAGTAGAAATTTCCAGAAAGAATGGGAAAGACATTACAATACTTACATCAATAGAGCACGGACAAAAATCTAACCTTAAATATCAACATATATAGCAACATGGGCATTCCAGTTATCTAAGACTTCACTGGGTAAAACAGGTGTCACTTTTAACTGATGTCTTCAAACTCACTAATCTGTTCTTCTTTAGTGTCTAGTTCACTATTAATAGTATCCAAAACAAAATACAGGAAAAAATGGAGGGGAAAAAAAAGGGAGAAAATAATAGTAAGTCCTAGTCACACATTAAAGGTGTAGTTGGCATCACCAAGGAGAAGCAAAGAGGAAAGAAACACACACACACACACCTCTCACTACAATATATCATTTCCAAATTACTTAGAACTAGAAGTAAAATCTTAAAAGCAGCTAGAGAGGGAAATGAAGTATATTATGTGGAGATAAAGATAAAATGGTAGATTTCATAATGTAAACAATCCAAGTCACAAGAGTAATGCAACATGTTGAAATTACTGAAAAAAAAAAACTATGAGCCTAAAATTATTTATCTATCAAAAGTAGCATTCAAATATGTAGGTGAACTTTATTAGTATCTTCACTATTTTCTTTGTGATAATGGTTTCTCTGTTGTACATTTCAACATGAAGTAGAGACCCAAAAGTGCTCTGACCTCTGCTAAAGGTGTGGCAGAAGTCACTTGCCTCTGAGACTGAAAGTAAGTTACCGCTATAGGAAACCAGAGAGGAGAACTGCTATAAGATGTAGTGCAGCACACCACACACAAGGGTTTAAACCATGCCCACATCACAAGCGCAGCTCAAAATCTCACTCTAGAAATTCAACTGTCCCAAGCGGCAGGGCTGGCAAGGCAATGGCAAAAGAAAATTCAATCCTTAATGAAGAAAGTATCTTAATTCTAAACCAAGAATTTGCATAAAATAGTTTCCATGCAAAGTAACAAGTTCACAGCTTGAAATAACACACACACACACACACACACACACACACACACACGTCATGTGGAAATATGGCTTGTTAAGAATAAAACCAGTAGCAGAGGGAGAAAAATTCAGTAATAGCAAAGTATTTATGTGTAACAATATTTAATAAATGAAAAAACACAAGCCAGAAATTATTCAGGCAACTAGTTTAAAGGTTAGCAATGAATATGAAAGACTTCTTTGAACTTTTGAGGGGCAACTCCTCGTGAATCTGTAATTTTATGGCTTGAAAGGTTTTTAACCTCTTACACCACAGCGTACAGTACCTTTTCATGTCTAGTTACACTGGTACCATTTACAACTGCCATAGTTCAATACAGTAATATGCTATGCTGTTCCTAGGTTTATGGCCTGGGAGTGACAGGCTATATTTTACCTATAGCCTAAGTGTTTAGTAAATTATACCATCTAGGTTTGTGTAAGTATACCCTAAGATGTTCACACACAAAACCAAAATGTTCCAAGGATGGATTTTTCAGAACATATTCATTAAATGATATATGGCTAAAAGCATATAACTGAAACTTCTATTTAGGCAGCTATACTGGTTTTAAGTATCTGAATTAATAAGTATGTATCAAATAGGTCAAATGTCTAAATTTATATGTCAAAAATTGGCTGGGGATATAGCTCAGTGGCATAAGCGCCTCCCTAGCAAGCACAAGGTCCTGAGTTCGATCCCCATAGGTATACATAATGATGCAGTCTCTGGAACATCCAACATTAGCAGAACCTGGAAAACCAGCAAATGAAACTGAGAAGTGGTCAGTGTGGCAGGAAGACAACCCAAGCAATGTGATTTTCCGGTTGCCAAGTACCAGAATAAACATGTTAATATTGCTCATATTAGGATGACCTCTATATTTAAAGTAGTTATTCATGATTCTGAAAAAAACAAATGCTGACAGTCGAAATGTAAGTAATGTGTATAATTAAGAGAACAACTCAAGAAGAATCGAAGAGGTTATAAGCAATCCTTTCAAAAAGGTTTTTCATAAATAGGAACAGAGATAGCTCCTGGCAGAAACAAGGGGTTAAAGTGTTTAAAGGTGTTCTTAAAGAACAAGGGGTTCTCCAGTGTTTAAAGGTGGAAAAAAATCCAGCATATTGAAATATTCATGGCAATGATTGCTAGAGACGAAAAAAACTTGCAATCTGACAGAGACGGACAGGGGGGGCAAGTTGTTGAAGCAATATTCTTGGCTATACTACAGCTTTCTCTAAGAAGAGAGTTCAACCAATTTAAAATAAAGAAAGAAATGCTGGTACAGTACAGTGGTAGAAGGAAATCTGTAGGAAGTTGATTGCTTCAATGCTCTCAATAAAATATGAAGCGATGTTAGTATCTGGGGGTGATGACAAAGGATGAAATATTAGACATTTTAACAAAGGAAAAGTATGAATGTACATCACTATTTCCAGACAACACTGAGGGCCTCCTTGGGGGAACGGACATGAACTGAAAATGAAACCAGCTGCTAGCACTGTAGCATAATATGTTTTTGCCTGTGGTTCTTACCTGTATAAACAAAGCTTGCTGGAGAAAATTTGGTTTAACTGCAATTGTGGTTTTGCCAAGCAAAGTCCAAAAGGTAGATATGGGGGCCAAAGTTAAATCCAAGAGACTGATTAAAATGAGTAATCATAAAATTACACTGGGAAACAGATGAGAACACAAAAACGTGAGGTAAAGTGAAAGTAGGATCAATGGATTAAAATAACGTTGTATAGTTGAATAACTGTAGAAGTCTGGTACCAAGCAGAGTAAGATGGAATGAAAGGACATGTGGTCATAGAGAAGAATGCCTGAAATTAAATACAATTACTATAAATGACAAGGTCTACAATTTCACTATAAATGTATGTGACTACCGTAAGATAAAGGATGGAAACATTGGAGAGTTTAAAGAAAACAAAAGTAGCTATGGGGTGTGAATGATCAAATCTGTGTCCATTACACCTGGCAGGTGTGAAGGTAACAGCAGTATTTTATACAGTTTTCCATTGAGTTAAGAATTAAAATCTTAGGCAGGCGTGTGGGGGTGCACGCCTGTAATCCCAGCACTCGGGAGGCTGAGGCAGGAGGATCATTCTAAGTTCAAGACCAGCCTGAGCTACAAAGTGAGCTCAAAGCCAGACTGAACTGCATAGTGAGACCTTGTCTCAAAAAGACAAAATAAATAAATAAATAAATAAAAATTAAAATCTTTTAAGAGATGAAGTGAAATAGCTCAAAGAGTTTTTAAGGGACAGCAGCAATGAAAGGTTATGGGTGATAACGTGAAATTAAAACCTGGAGATATGGGGGAAAGACAGAAGAATGGCCTAAAAAGAGCAAAGAGCCAGGGATAGAGCTCAGCAGCACAAATGCCTGCCTGGCAAGTGCAAGGTCGTGAGTTAAGATTCCCAGTACAAAAACCCCCTATGAAACAGCAAAGAAAAGACCTACCTTACACCTATAGGCCCAGTGATACACAAGACATGAAAAACAACAAAAAAAGTCACCAGTTAAGAGGGCTGAAGGGGAAACAGTGTCCATTATGGCAATAGAGGCCCAGGAAAGGATCAAAGAAAAGGTTGAGAATACAGATCTTGCTGGTGACAAACCACGAATTCCTGAGAACATGGCAGAAAGGGACAGGAATGCTCAGTCTTATGGGAATTAAAGTATGAGTGGTCGGCAATACTTGAGAGTGTCAACTTTCTTGGGTGGAAAACAAGGATAAAAGAAATGATAATTTTAGTAGAGTCAAGGCTGGTGATGATGGAGAAGCTGCGAAGATGGTTGGTAAAGATGGTCGGAGGAAGGCTTCCTCTTACAACCTGTCAGTGGAAATAGTTCTAGGAAATCCACCCCATCTTCAGCCAAGACAAGGACTGAAGAATAATTAGAACCTATGGCTCAAGTACCATAGCGGCTGTCTGTACTAGTGAAAAAAAGGTTTACCAGCACTGTCCTAGAGTGACCATTACAGGAGAAATGGATTCACTGCAATACACAGGTTCCATTTTGTCTCATTCTGACAATCCCCAAAAAATTCCTCATGAACTATCATATGTCAAAAACTTGTCAAATTTTTTTTTTGGTGGTACCGGGGATCAAACTCAGGACCTTGCGCTTGCCAGGCAGGCGCTTATTCCACTGAGCTATATCCCCAGCCCTTGCCAAATTTTTCAAATGATCCAATACAACAAATTTAAAAGAAGTGGTTCCAGTTTTAGTTTTCCTTCAGCTACACAGCTGCTGCCTAGCCACTCCCATTTCTTCTACTGTTTTGGTCCACTAACTGGACCACCTTTCAGAAACAGGCTCACCGGAGGCACTTTCTGAGTCCTTGCACATTACAGAATTTATATAGTCATACAGTTTATAGTTAAATTAGAGAATTCTAGGTTGAAAATAATTTCCCCTTACCCCCTGACTTTTAAAGTCATGGTTCCAGTATTTTCTAGTTTCTGATATTGCAATTTAAAAATTTTTGGCATTGCCATTTTTTAAGACTTTTTTATTCCCATCTCACTGCCAATTACATAATAGTCAATCAATATGGATCTGAACTTTAAACCAGAGTGTACTGACGATTTGTGATAACACACACCTCAATTTTTTTTTTTAAACAATCCTTATTCTGGACACTAATTGGCACATTTCATCCTGGTGACTCTAGGTTCTAAAACTTTTTTGACTTGTATGATTATTTTCTAAAATCATCTGTTTTTCTTCTGTAATTTATGCTGGTTATCTGTCAGAACTCTTATAATCTTTGTAACTTTTAAATTTTCTCTTTTTGGTCTGTTTTCTAGGGGACTACTTAAAATTTATTCACCACCTCTGTTAATTTTTTATTTTGGCCGTTAAACTTTCAAGAGTCATTTTTTACTTTGATTATGGACTTTGAAGAGACCCTACTCTTCATGACTCACACCTTCTTGTATATTTCAGGATGTTATAATTTTTAATTCTGTTTTTTTCTTGTCGCTTTGTTCCTACATTGCCTTTCGGTTCTCTTTTTTTCAGTGTACCTTGCTCTTTTTCATGTCAGTGTCTGTGCCAGTTATAAATATAGACAACTGTAGTAACTAACAATGGCTTATGTAAACAAGCCCGAGAGGAGGCAGCTGATGGCGTTAATCCAGGAAAACCAAATTTATATTCTCCTTGCTTTGTCCTTAGGAATACCTGTTTCCTTCCTTCCTTCTTTCCTTTCTCCTTTTTCTCCTTCCCTCCCTTCCCTTTCCTTCCCTGTCTTCTTCCCTCCCTCCGTCCCTCTCTTCCTCCCTCGTTTCCTTTCTTTGAAAAAGGGTCTTGCTATGTAGTTCAGTCAGGCCTTGAATTTACTTTGTAGCCCAGGTTAGCCTCAAACTCATGGGAATCCTCCTGCCTCAGCCTCCCAAATGCTGGATTACAGACACGCACCACCACGCCTAGCAGGAACACCCATTTTACCCATCTACCTGGGAACAGGTACACAGAGTTGATGCCATCATCACTTCAGAATTTGTCTTTATCTTTTGTTTTAAAAAAACATATCAGTCAGGCAAAACATTGCGGTTTAATCCCAGGTACTAGGAAGGCTGAGGCAGGTGGACTAAAAGTTTGAGGCCAGTGTAGGTAACTTACCAAGACCCATCTCAAATAAATTAAAAAGGACTGGAGACGTAGCTCAGTCGTGGAATGCTTGCCTAGCATGCAAGAGGCCCCTGGGTTTGCTCTTTGGTATTACCCACCACGTGGGGGGGGGGGCGCTGAAAATCCTGTGAAAGAGCAGGATTTATGAACTGATGGGCTTCCCCATAAGGCAATCTGAGAAAGACCTAACTTTTTAAGTAGAAATGAACCCCAAATACCAAAATTTAGGGGCCTCTTCTGATCATTCATTTTCTCCAGAGGATAAAAAGTCTAATTCCTAAGGGAGATAAAACAGGATGGTGAAGTAATGGGGGTGGTACTACCGGCGTTCCAGATGTAAGTCAGAGGGGTGGCAGAGGGCCCCTGGTAGGGAGATTCATACCTTACTTCACTGATTTCATCCCCGTACTTATCTCATCCTCCGTAACTTCTAGTCCAAGACACTGATTTTATTTCCCTAGAGGTAAGCTCAATTTTTGGAAAACTTAACAATTTGTAGGTCATAAGCCATTTTAAGTTTCAGAAAATAGATTGGCTTCCTTTATATCTGCTTTTGTATGCTTTGAGTTTATTCAACTCTACTAAGTCAATTATCAAACCCACCAAATCACCTTTTCTGTTTTCCTATTGTAAAAATGGACTAACATCTCCCCAGGTGTCTCCCTTCATTCTTAAAAGTCTGTGCCTCTTGTATTACTTCACTGTGAATAGAATTTTTAGCAGGAAAAGGAATAACCCCAAGATTTGGCTAGAAACCTTGTAGTCCTTCCAAGCACAAAATTTCATGCTGTTCAAGTAATGTTTTACTCTAAGGAAAATAACTTCCAAAGCCATAAAGTGAGCCAAAGATCTGAATCCAGTGTTTTGTTATTGTTATTTTCGTGATTTAAACCAAAAGCTTCTGCACTGTGCTACTACTCAGGCCTTTTCACATTTTGAGATGGAGTCTCACTAAGTCACTAAATTCCCAGATAAAGCTGAAATTTGCAGCCCTCCTCTCTCAGCCTCACAAAGCACTGGGGATTATAAGCACACATCACCACACCCAACCAAATAAAAAAAAATTTTTTAGGGGGGTGGCAGTGGTATGTATGTTGTAAGGTTAATGAGCTATTGAGCTCTTACAGTCAATGTTCACCGCTTTACAGGTACAGTTCTCAGTCATTCCTCAAAAAAAACTTATGAAGTTAGTAACACAGTTTCCCTGTGTAAAACATATGTAACAATTATTACTTTTTAAAAAGCCACAGAGTAGGGTAGAGTCAGGCATGGCACACACTGTAATTATCCAGCAGCTAGGAGAATCACTAGTTCAAGGTCAGCCTAAACTGCATAGCAAGACCCTGCCTCAAAAACACCAAAAAAGATAACACATGGAAGTGAACTAGCTTTAAGCTTATACTGCTCCCTGAATAGGCAAAGAGAATCATCTATGATTCTAAGAAATTACATGTACAAAGGCGGAAGTTTAGAATAGGGATGTTTCTGCTATGGGAGTGCAAGTGTAAGATAAAAGACCAGTAAAACTTTAATCTTGCCTAGAGCAGTCTAGCTTTTGCCTTCAGTTTTTGACGGTCTGTCCCGCCTAACAGTTAGAAGCATATTTATTTACCGGGAAAACTTAGGTGTCTGTGCTAATAACTTATACCAGATCAACCTTAAAAGGGGCTTCTTAGACAGGTTTGCATGCGGGCTGTAAACCACATCTATATGGTAGAATTCCACTAAAAATTCTGGATACCAAGGATACTACTAGTGGTGAAGCACCTCTGGGTTCTATTCTCCAAGATCATGTATAAGGAGGCTCTAGGTTCAAATGCCCAGTATCCACTCCTGTACCCAAAGAAGGAGAGGGGGAGAGGAAGAGGAAGAGAAGAGAAAAAGAAGGTCTTGTGCATCGTCATCTAATTTGTTTTGTTTTTCAGGAGAGGATATCACTGTGCAGCCCAGGCTGGCCTTGAACTCACAATCCTTCTGCCTTGGCCTTCAAAGTTGGGTTACAGACAAATGCCACCTGCACAGTTTGTCTAATTTTATAGTTAAAATCTGGAGTGAGGTCACCAGAATGCCTCTGACTCACTAAAACATGTAGTTTGGGAAGGACAGAGGACAAGGACTGACGTACATTTGATTCTTGATTGCCACCTAGTCATTTATAGTGGTGGAAATGTTACCAATGGGATTGAGAAGCCAATTCCTATGAAACTGACTCACCAAATAAATAAGAAAATGCAAATGGGTAAGATTTAAAAATCTAATTATGCAATCATTTTACAGCCATTATCTGGAGTAGCTAAGATAAAAACAGTAGAGTAATGGGACAGATCCTGACAGCGGTGAAAGCGCACAGCTTGGCCAGTGTCTAGAGTCACTCCTGAAAAAAATTATGCTGGGATATTAGATAGCACCTATATGACCCCTTAGTCACAAAAGTAATCCAGGTAAGAAAGACAAAACCAGGAAACTACTCAAACCAGGGAGTACAGTATAAAGAAACTGTCTTAGTTTTGGGGACTTTGTAGGCAAATGGTCAAAACTGGAGTCCATACTCATAAGTGAAATAAATCAGTGGTACATGTGCAGGCAACGTATTGTATCACTGGTGTAAGAACCTGAGGGTGGGAATATAAACTAAGAGACATGAAGGAAATCTGTTCAAAAACAAAGAACAGATGGGACGAGGGAAAGGAGAAAAGAAAGAGGCAAAAATGTATGTATGTATATATGTTTATACATACGTGCAGGAGGGCTAACATGGTTCTACTACTGTATTATATCACTTGATGCTAAGGAATAGTTGATGACGAGTTGTTCGATCAATCTTGTATGTCTGTATGTGTTATCCTGAGCACACACTTCGAAGATATCAATATGCAAAGCAGCAACTATTGTTGCTTTTTATTTTATTTTATAATTTTTTGTCTTTTGTTTTCTGTTTTTTGTGTTTTTCTGTTGTTGAGATGATCAATTGTTTGACCAATTTTGCATGTCTGTATCTGTGTTCATGTATATACACTTCGAAGATACCAACAGGTAAAGCAACAACCACTGTTGAGTCCATGTCACCTTGTCTGTAAATCAGTTTTGATTGTACTACTTCTTATGCTAATTTGTGTCTGTTTGTTAATATGTTTTTGTGCTTTTATTTTTTAAAATAAAAAAATAAAAATAAAAATAAAAAAATAAAGAAACTGTCTTGCTTTGAGGATCAACACTATTAGCTAAAACAAACAAATCTTACTGATATAAATTGTGACAAGCTTAATCTACAAGGAAGGTCTTTGGTGTGTTTTATTTTGCTTTACAGTACTGAAGAAAGAACTCAGGGCCTTGCCACTGAGCTAAGTTCTCAAGCCCCTTTTTCTTTTATTTGGAGACAGGGTCTTACACTAAGTCACTAAGTTTCTCAGGCTGGGCCCAAACTTTTGATCTTCCTGCCGCAGACTCCTAGAGTATGGGTATCACTGGCACGAATGCTGCGGAATCAAAGAACATATCTGGATTGATGCAGCACCCACAGCTTAGTATCAAGTAACTATAAATAATTATGTATGAGATCCAGATACAAGGCAGGTTATTCCTTAAATGATAACTAGCTTGATAAACTAGATAAAACTTAACAGGTAAACTGTTAAATTTTTGCCCTTTCCTCCTCCTACATATGCCAAATGAAACTCTCCAGAATAAGCAGCTGATATGCTTCGTATGCAAACCATGTTGATCAGAATAGTTACTGAATACACTTTATAGTATATAGTAAATATTGGGACTTAGGGCAAGTCCTTTGCATGAGCATCCTGTATAATCTTACTGATTCAGAATCTAACAATGACCCCAAGACACCTTACCAGATTTAATGTCTCAATTTCTTGTTATGGGCGATACAGACAATAAGAAAATTAATGACTCATAAGAAAACAGGGAAAGACAAAAGGGAGAAGTAAAGAAATTTACTTCAGGCATCTGGAAATCTTTAGAATGCTTGTGTGAAAACTGGATGAGTAAGGCAGACAGGGATGAGGCTGAAACAAAGGTCTGAACACAGCATTACTGAAAGGCTGGGCTGACCAGGAGGAGTACAGCTCCTACTTAACAATAAAGGGCCCTAATTAACTTTGCTATATTTTACTCCATCTGAAGAAATTTTAAAAGTCAGAAGGGCTGACCTCACATTGCTGGGAGAGGTAAGGTCTTAGAATTCAACTCCCAGCTGGGGAACCAAGGCAGTCCAGTGGACCTCTGCACATTGCAGCAATCAGGGGCAGCAACTCCACACAGTAGGAAATCTGTGTAATTGACTCCAAGCAACCTAACTACTGCTTCTAACCAGAATCCTTATTGACAACATAAACAGTTAACACATATTTTATATATTATATGTATTATACACAGTAAGTAAAATACACTCAAAAATTGGAAAGCATCATTTTTTACTGTGAGATGAAAATTTACTAGAGAGATAAACTGTTCACAAGATTAGTGTCACAGACATCTGAAACAGATACTCCCAGGACCTAAGCCAAGCAAAATAATAAGACTGACCATGAAATTATTATGGTAGCGCACTACAACAGGAATACAGCCAATTTTCTAAAGATTGAATAAACACATTACTACATTTGTTTACATTTCTTTTAACTGTGAATGAACACAATTAGTGTTTAAGTTTTGATTAATTTTTGATAATAGATTTGTATTTTATGGCAATAAATGAGAAAATAAGACTATATCTTCATGTATATTGATATACTTGTAACACCCTTAACTTAAATTTTTTTTCTGTATTTCTTGGTTATGCAGATCATTTGCATTTTTCCAGACTGTCACAAATCTCAAAAATAAATAAACAAACAGGTGACATAACTCAAACTCATGTTGTGGAAAGGCCAATTATAGCTGGGCCAATTATAGCCTATGCCATGACTTTGAGGACAGCCTGGGCTACATAGTGAGCTCAAGGCCAGTCTACACTACTAAGTGAGACTCCATTTCAAAAAAACAAACAAATAAAACAAAAGCGAGAGGGAACTAGGCATGTGGCACACACCTGTAAATCCTAGGACTCTGGGAAGCTGAGGCAGGAGGTTCACAAGTTCAAGTCCAGCCCGGGCAATTTAACAATTTAGCAAGACCCTGCCTCAAAATTTAAAAAACAGAAAAGGGCTGGTAATATAGCCCAGTGTGAAGGCCCTGGGTTCAATCCCCAGCACCACAAGGAAAGGGGTGAGGTGCAGAGCATGGACATGACATGGTGGCAGAGGGATAAGATACATTCATTCAATACTGATAGAGAATGGCAGTGCACTAAGGTTCTGAAATCTATTGTTCTAAAAAGTTATCAAGGCTAAGTTCTAATAGATATTAGACTGGGAAGTGGTAAGGGCTGACAGGATTAAAGTCTACATTAAAACCAGAATATTTTAATAGACTTTATGTGAAGTCCTTACATCTCCTTTAGCTGAATGTACTGGTGTGGACACTGTGACAGACTCATATGAGTATTTCATCTGCCTAGTACTAAAAAACAGAAGACAAGAAGTTCACCTTAAGGCCAATCTGGATTAGACATGCTAAATGGAAACCGCTAGAACTGCTCAAACCCACAGAAACTGTTAGTTTGAGACAGTGCAGGAAACTTGATGGGAAAGTGGAGATTTGTCATTTTAATAAAAAAATCACAAGTCAGTGCCTATGAATTCACAGTACAATAATGCTGTGTGGCCTGCAGAAAAAGAAGGTGGCTCACAGAGACTCAGAGTCAACCACTAAGACTAAAATACTGCTAGCATAATAATCCCAGATGTGATCTTAGTACAAAAAATGTAAGAGGCTAAAGGAGAGCAATACACACTGACAGATCTTGTTTTTTTTTTTTTTTGAGACAAGGTCTCACCATATAGCTCATGCTGGTCTTGAGTTTACCATGTAGCCCAGATTTGTCTTGAACTCTTAGAGACCCTTCTGCCTCAGCATCCCAAGTGCTAGGAATACAGGCAGGTGCCACCATGTTCAGCTCACAATGACTGATCTTACATATGTTTTTTTTTGTCTCTTATCATGAAAAGGAGCCAACCACAATTTGCCTTCACATGGGAGGGGTTCAATTTACATTTATGATATAATGCTCAGGGTTATTTCAATTCACCAGCAGCTTACTGTCATAATTTGGTTAAAAAACATTTTGACTGGGCTGGGGATATAGCTCAGTGGCAGAAAGCCTGCCTGGGAAGCATGAGGTCCTGAGTTCAATTCCCAGTACCAAAAATAAACAACAAAAAAAGATTTTGACTTTTTTTTCCCACTTTTCTTAAGAGTGATAATACACTGTATTGATGATATCATAGTTTCAGAAACTAATGACCAAATGAGGACGGACTTAAACACAACAACATACATGACCAATAGGGGTTGACTGCTAAATCTAGCAAAGGTTCAAAAGACTGTTCATATAGTTCAAATTCCTAGAAATAACCTAGACCATGACATTCCACAGATGAAGAAAAATAAAGAGCCAGTCATAGTGGTGCAGGCCTGTAATACCAGCACCTTGGAGGCTGAGGAAAGAGGATTCCAAATTCAAAGCTAGCCTGGACTATATAGAAAACTGTTGTTTTGGGCTATATATTGAGACCCTGTCTCTGTCTAAACAGAGAAAGAGAGAGAAAAGGGCGAGGGAGTGAGGCAGGAAGGCAGACAACAATAAAGTGCTACTGTCGCGTAGCCTTAGAAGTAAACAAAGTGCAATATTTGGTTGGTATTTTTGGATCTGAGTAACTATATATTCCACACTTCAGAATATCACTAGTTTCTATCATTACAACAACATAGAAGTGCCCAGTGCTGTGAGAATATTGTAGCACATACTGCTAGCCTGAAAAAAGGTCAAAATTCAAAGTTTGGATTTATGGGTTTTGCAATATTTTAAATAAAACCATCATAAACTGGAACTCATCTGTATGCTGGATTATTTAGAAAACAATGGAACAAAACACAGGTTCTAAGACATTTGTAGAATGCTACACGCCATGGTTAAAGGTTGGCATTCCGGATGCTGGGGATACTCGTCATAATAATTAGGGTAGAAGGGCAAGTAGGCAGGACACATATGAGAAATAAGTGGCTAATTTTTTGAAAATGGGTGACACAGGTAATTGGGCCCATTTCACTATTCTACTTTTGTGTTTGCTTGAAAATTTCCATAATAAAGTATGCATAAAAGCACACAAAAACTAAATAAAACTAAAAGGGAAAAAAGCCTACCCCAAAGTATCTCATACATGAACAGGCCTCAAACAAAAGCCATGTCTGAATTGCAAAAAGCAATCTCTCCTCAATACTTTTGGAGGGCCATGATGATTATGGAAGTGTCAGCAACACATTTTAGCAGACTGCAGCTATGGCAAAAGCCTTGTAAGCGCCACCTAGTGGCATCCACTAGGATTTTAGAGCTAAAAATTTCTGGATGCTATGGTACAATAAAAATTTACACATCATTTGAAAAATAAATCATGACTGTACTTATTTTAGTATCAATTCCCATTTATTTTTCATGTGTGTCCTGCTACTCGCCCCCTACCATGATTATTATGACTAGTATCCCCAGCATCAGGAATGCCATCCTTTAACCATGACACACAGCATCATGACTGAAGGACAAAATGATCCTGACACCTGAAAGAACTATACCTTGGATGATCCAGAGAAACTCTAGTGAGTCAGGCAGGATTCAGGAGCATTTTCTGTAAAAGCCACACATGATAGCATATGCCTATAATACCAGTACTCAGGGAGGCTGAGGTAGGAAGACTGCAACTTTTAAGCCCAGCCTGAGTAACGTGACTTAGTGAGACCCTGTCTTAAAAACAAAAAGAGGGCTGGGGATATAAGCTCAGTACTAAGGCCATGGGTTCAATCCCCAGGATAAAAAAATAAACAAACAAACTTATTTAAATAAATGGAGTCCCTACAAAACAGAAATGGCTTCTACAGGAATACACAACCCGGCACATTCACAGACAGGATCTACTTACAAGCAACTCCCCCCACTGCCTGGCTAACTCTGGAACTACCTGAGGGGCTCCTGGAGCCTAGGATTACTAATGCTACTCTTTGCATGGTTCTCTAGTGTAATAATCAGTCAGGTGTCGTTTAGTTTACAGACAGCAGTCCCAAGGTGAATGATCAGCACCCTCCTCAAAAGACTAGACTCTGTTTGAAGGAGGTAAATGAATTTGATAGTAAACATCAAAGTAGAGAGACTAATTATAAAT
>PVLD010002811.1:71455-156544 GCA_004027595.1 Dinomys branickii
TTTTTTTTTTTTTTTTTTTTTTTTTTTTGGCGGTACTGGGGTTTGAACTCAGGACCCTGCACTTGCTAGGCAGGCGCTTATTCCACTGAGCTATATCCCCAGCTCTGAAACTGAATTATAAGGTAATTTTGTCATTGTGCCACCATCAGAGACTAATGGGGCTAGGGTAATCTAATGGGGTCACCTACAATTATGGTGTGTGTGTGTATACATATATACACACACACACATATGCATATATACACATATATACTATATACATATATATACTATATATATACATATATAGTCCCTCCTCAATCATTGTTAGCTCAAGGGTAGAGCACTTGCATGGCATACACAAGGCTGGGTTCAATCCCAATACCACCACTAAAACAACAAAACAAAACAAAACAAAAACAAAAATCCTGGCCCTGCCATTTCACTCTGAGACCTTGTACAGATTACTAAAGCTTTCTGTGAGCAGACTCCCTCACCTACAGGGTCCTAGTACCAGTACCTAAAGTTTACAAACTAAATGTGGCTGGCACACTGTAAGGATGCAACAATTGTTAGCAATTAAGATTACAGTATCTAACTTTGAAGCTACCAACGTGTAATACAACAACCATTGTCGATCCCCTGCCACCCGTAGTTCAGTTTTTGTATTGTTCTTGTGCCACTGTGTGCATGTTTGTGTTTTTGTTCTTTTACTTTTAAAATTAAAAAAAAAAAGATTATAGTATCTAGTGGGTATGATGGCATATGCTTGTAATTCCAGCATTCAGGAGGCTGAGGCAGAAGAATCACTGCCAAGTTGAAGGCCAGTCTAAACTACAATGAGACTCTGTCATGGGGGAAAAAAAAACCTACTGTGATCAAATTTACTTCAATGAATTCATTGAGGAAATCATAAATTCAAGGCCTGGGCCTGGGCTATAGCTTAGTGGCACAAGTGTCTGCTTGGCAAATGCAAGGTCCTAAGTACGATTCCCAGTACAAAAAATAAAAAAATAAAAACCAATGCCTGCCTAAGCAACATAGTGAGATACTATCTCAAAAAAACAAGCTTTAAAAAAACAACTACATGTGGTGGCACATGGCTGAGAGGCTAAATTCAAGCACAATCTTAGCAACTCAGCAAGACCTTGCCTCAAGATGAAAAAAAGAAGGGTAAATATGGTAGGAGTCTGGTACATACCTATAATCCCAGAACTTGGGAGGCTGAGGCAGGAGCATTGCCCAGAGTTGGAGGCCAGCCTGGACTACATGGTGAATTCAAGGCCAACCTAAACTGCACAGGGAGACCCTATCTCCCAAAGAAGGAAAAAAAAAAAAAAAAAGGGTGGAGAGGGGGCTAAGTAGAGGGAGGGAAATTTAAAACCCAAGATCTCCTACCTTCTTTTTATGTTTTTGCCTTTTTGGGGGGATGGTAGGTGTTAAGACAGTGTCCTATTCTATAATTTAGTCCTATATAGGCTCACTATAGCCCAGGCTGAACTCACTATATAGCCCAGGCTGGCTAACTCTCAACAATCCTCCTGCCTCAGCCTCCCAAATGCTGAGATTACAGATGTGCCACCATTGCCTGGAATCCTAAACTTTGACAATAGACTCATGGAACTTATTTCCAGAACTTATTTCCATCCATCCAGAAAATTTTTTCTTAGAAAACACTAGAAAATTTTAGACTGTGGACAGGTCAGACCAGGTAATAAGCAGATGTTCTGGAAGCTAGAGAAATTTAACAGATAAAGACTTTTGTTATACAACCGACTAAAAACTTCAGTACTCAGGAGAATCAGACTTGTAGTAAAACAACACTGATTCTCAAGGTAAAATCTGGTTATAATATGAAATTATGTATTACAGAGTAACTATGCTTGTAACTAGTGCTTATTTAGCTGTTTATAAATTCTTAGTTTTCCTACAAATTATACATCTAACTGGATAGCAATATATCAGTGCTTTGATGTTAAAATGGCTATCACCCACATCCATGAGAAATTAGCCATACCCGTACTGCCTTTATGGATTACAAACTACATCCTGAATATTTTAGTTAGTAAAAGCTTACCTGAACCAAAATAACAAAGAAATAATGCAATACCATTCATACAAAGCAAACTACATGATACATTTCAACCAATACTTATAAGGTAATTAGAGCCAAACATGAAAACCATTAAATGTGTCAAAACACATAATGCCTCAAGAAATAAAATTTAGATTTCAAATGCTGAGACAAAATTTATAAGCAGTTTTTATAATGCTTCTCAGTAAGCAATTATGACTTCTGTACCTATGTTCTTTGTGTTCCAATAGCTGACAGTCTCTACATGTTAGTCTATCACACGTTTCACAGAAAAGTTTCAACTGTTCTTGTCTGTGTACAGGGCAGAAAACAGGGCGCTGACCAGATGCTCCAACAGATTCTGTAGCAAAATAAAACAAATACTTTTTTCAACTAAACATAATAAACTTATTAATTTTCTAAATTTTAATTGATGCTGGTAAGCAAAACTTTTTTAAGCAAGTAGAAAATTTTATGGGATCAAAAGAAGAAGGTTAATTATAATCGTTAAAACCGCATGTATCTTACCTGAGACATCTTCTTTCTTCCTGATCAAGTGATCTTTAGTGAATTTTACTCTTTGATGTGCTTCGATACATGTCTTACATAGCCACTCTCCACACTCTACACAAAAGCCAACTGCACTAGCATTGTCTTCACAACTAGTACATACCTAAAAGAAGAAATAAATACTAATCTACATTAAATTTACCAAATAGAGATCCTTAAAATAAAATGGTGAAATCATTCCAACTTGCTGTCAAAAATGCTAGCAGATTCACTAAGAATAGAGTAGAATTTTTGTTAGCCATTTATCTCCAACTAAATCCTTTCCTTACAGATCCAACTTTTAGGTAAATAAAAATCTCAGGCTCAGAACACAAAGTCTATGCAAGATTTTACATTTTGAAATAGTTTTAGTTTCGTTTAACTAAGTTTGATGGTATAGAAGAAAGCCAACCTTTATTTTCAATTTGAAAGTAAAACTAAAAACCTAAGTCACATAACTACCCCAAACATGGATTTTTTTCTTATAATTTACATTTTGATAGCAAGATAGTAATATGAAGAAAAATTGAAAGGCATACCTGTTCTGATTTTTCATCAGAACTGCTAGGGGCTTCGGATGTGTCTTTCACAAAATAATTATCCACAAGGTCTATCTGTCTGCATTCTTGGCGGCATACTGGGCACCGTATTACACCAACTACAACACAAAATGATAACATTAAACAACCGTCGGGGAGGGGGAGCTGTGCATAACACCCATGTGGAGACCATGTATGTCACAGGCAAGACCAAAAATGGGCATCAAGAGCTGAGTAAAACAACTGAGTTACTCAAGGGGGTGGAGTGACAGCCCCCAAGCATTGCTCTTTCATTATAATAAATTATGCCCCTAAAAGAAACCTGAATCTTCCACATCTTTAAGTGTTACTTTACAAGGCAAAAGGGTCTTTGCAAATGTGATTAAGGCTTTCTGATGTGGGGCAGAGGCAAAAAGGGTCTCACCGTAGCCCAGGAGAGCCTCTGGAAATTGCCATCCTCCTACCTTAGTCTCCTGAATGCTAGGATTTCAGGCATTCACCACCATGCCTGGCTGCTAAATTAAGGTTCTTCGGGTGAGAAATATTTCCTACCTGAAGTATATCCATCAGGTCAAACATGTATTCAAGTGACCCTAACAGAGATAGGCAAAGCTGGGAATTCTGGAGCACAGCTGTAATCTCAGCACTCTGGGAGGCTGAGGCAGGAAGACTGCCAAATCTGAGAACAACCTGAGTGATTTGGCAACTTAGAGACCCTGTCTCAAAATTTTAAAATGTCCTAAATGGATAAAGGATGCAGCTCAGTGTAAAAGCCTGTAATACTCAATATTAGGAAAAAAAAAAAAAGATAGAGATGCAGATGCAGATTAAACTACAGATGAGGAGAAAGCAACTGATAACAGAGTAGGAGATTGGAACGATGTACTCTGAAGATACCAGACATTAGAAGAAAGCTGACCACTAGAAATTGAATGATAAATGAAAATGGATCCTAAGAGCTTGCAACAGAATCAATCTTGCCAAGGCATTAGCATTAGCTCAGGAGAATTAAACATCCTGCTGCAGAACAGTAAGATATACACAATCTATCATGTTATAAAATCTGACTTGGTTCAAAAGTACCTTAATTTTTGTTACTGAGAGAGAAAGGGCTCACCTGTGCTTTCACACACATGTCCTAACTATCAGAAAAGATAAACCGCTGAGGTAACATATGGAAACTAAAGCTCAGAACTAAGTACAGCACCAGTGTCAGTAAAACAAACTGCTGCAAGGAGATACAGCATTAATTCCTGCCTTCAAGAAAGTGTTCAGCAATAGTATCTAAGGTAGCACGGTGGTGCCTGTTTGTAATCCCAGCACTCAGGAAACTGAGGTAAGAAGACTGCTGCAACGTTAAGGCCAGCCTGAACTACACAGTGAGACCAACTCCAGAAAAACTTAGAAAGGAAAGAAGATTAGCATATAATGTTTATAGCTCATTAACACATATAATTACAGAAAGCATCACATAAAAGAATGTCATATAAACAACTGCAGAAGTTGTTCAAGAGTTGTGCAATATGCAAACTACAGAAGCACAGTCACTCTGATATAAAACGAAAATGTGAACCCCTCATTCTTAAAGTAGGAATGAGTCTCCCAGAAGACACACATACATTATTACTGTTATATAAACTCAAATTACTGTACATATTTGAAATAAAATATTATTTTATATAGTATAATATTATATATTTTACCATCAAAATATCACATGCAGGTATTGGGGATGTAGCTTAGCAGCACAGTGCTTGCCTGGCAAACACAAGGCCCTGAGTTCGATTTCCATTACCAAAAAAAAAAAAAAACAATATATACAAATAACACACACACACACACACGTACATACATACATACATACATACACCAAAAGCAAACAAAGTCCTTAATCAGCCAGGTATGGTGCTGTATGCTTGTAATCCCAGCACTTGGAAGGCTGAAGCATGAAGATCCTAAATTCAAGGCCAGCCTGTACTACATAGCTGGACTTTGTTTCAATAAATACATACACACATACATGCCAGCACATACATAAACAAGCAAACAAATTGGATCAAAGGGAACACACAAAAACAATTTTCCAAACCAAAGAGTAAGAGCATAGAGGAAAAGGATCAAGGTGTTCGTGTTGAGGGGGTACCAATTAAATGACAAATAATACACAACTACAAAGAATGTTAAATATAATGAACTGTAGAGACGCTGACACAAGAGCAACTAACTCTTTAAGAGTTCATCGGAACATGCCAGGCGGGGTGGCACATGCTTGTAATCCCAGCACTTGGGAGGCTGAGGCAGGAGGATCACTGCGAATTCAAGACCAGCCTGGGCTACAAAGTGAGCTCAAGGACAGCCCGAACTGAAAGCGAGACCTTGTCTCAAAAAGACTAACTAACTAACTAACTAACTAACTAAATAAATAAATAAATAGTTCATCGGAACCGCACGTGGTGATGCACAGGTATAATTCAACACTCAGAAGGTCGAGGAAGGAAGACAGAGTCTGAGGCCAGCATGAGTTACAGTGTTCAAAGCTGGCTTGAGCTGAACAGTACGACCCTTTCCTAAAAAAAAAAAAAAAAAAAAAGTATGTGACTCAGGTAAATGAAAGAGATGACAATTATCTGGGGTCTCGAGGAGTGAACGTACATTTACCAGTGTGCAAGAAGTGATTTTCTTGGCAGGCTTGAGTTGCTCAAACCTTGTACATCCCTAAGAAAGCCCTAAGGACTGCCCCCTAGTGGGCGGTGACCGCTAAACTCATGCCATATTCTGCCTGATAATGAGTACTTTAGTTTACCTGAGGCTTTGGGCCACAAAGTATTCGTCTGTCCAGACAGTTTATACTAACATATGACTTTAACAGGTAGGGTGGGGGTGATTCAGTATGCTTGAGGCCTACTGCACCCAGGTTGACCTCTGGGTGGACCTGAGTCCAAGTCGTTGACGTCAGCCCTACTGAGGTGGCATGTCTTCAAGACTGATCCTCAATTAAAAAACAAAAGCAAAAACTTTGATCCCAAGGCTCAGGTAAGACTTCCTGCTTGAAAATATTCCTGTGTACTGTCTCACACTGTTTCTGAGATAATTAAGCACCTTACCATTCAAATACACTCAAGCTTTCATCAGCTTTCTCTTAACACTTCACATCTTTTCCCTTTCTGACATCCGTCGGAATATTTCATTACTTTTTTGTTTTGTTTTCAATAAATTTTACTGGTACATTTTAGATGTAACGATCACATTCATCATAGAGAATTTGTACCAGGTGTACGATATAACTCGATTCTTTTTTTTTCCATTCCCCTGCCCTCCCTTGGGCCCCTCCTCTCTCCATTTATAAAACCTTTGCTTCCATTCATTTCTTTTTTCGACTTTTCCCTTCTTTCCCATCCCTCTCCCCTCTCTTACTTCTCTCCCCATTTTTCTTATTTCACAATACCTATTATACATTTTAGTCATTATTTACACTTTTGGTTTCTCATACCAGAGAAACAATGTGATGTTAACACATGTGTATCTGATTTATTTCACTTGAGGGTACGGTGTCAACGTGCATCCATTTCCCAGAAGTCTTGAGCATATCCTTGTTTGTGGAAGAGTAGTACTCCACTGTATAAAAAAACCCCATACCCTCCTTATCCATTCATCAGTTGATGGGAATTTGGGCTGTTACAAATTTTGGGTTGCCAAAATTTGGCTATTACAAACTGTGTCCCTATAAACACTGTGTGCGCACATATCACTGTGGTATGATGCTTTTGATTCTTCTGCAAAGATATTAGGAAGGGGAATAGCTGGGTCAAATGGAACCTCTAGCCCTACTTTTTTGAGGAATCTCCACCCCGATTTCCACAGTGGTTATATCAGTCTACACTCCCACCAACGGTGTCAAGAAGGGTTCCTTTTCCCCATAGCCTCCTCAGCATTTGTTATTGGTTGATTTCTTGATAACAGCTATTTTTTCTGGAGTGAGACAGAATCTCAGTGTTGTTTTAATTTGCATCTCATGAATGACCAGTGATGCTGAACATTTTTCCATGTATTTATCTGCTGTTTGTACTTCTTCACCTGAGAAGTGTGTATTCATCTCAGATGCCCAGTTTTAGATTGGGTCTTTAAATTGGGAAAGGGTTCTAATTTTTTTGAGTTCTTTATATGTTCTTGATAAGAATCCTTTATCTAAGGAACAGCTGGGAAAAATTTTTACCTAATGTGTGGGTTGTCTCTTCTTTCTATTGTTGGTTTCTCTTGTTGTGCAAAAGCTTTTTAACAAGACGTGATCCCAGTCGTTGATTCTGTGTGATAGTTCTTGTGTGATTGGGACTTTGTTCATGATATCTTTGCTTACACTAATGTCTTCAAAAGTTCTACCAATTCTATCTTCCAGCAGATTTAATATTTTTATTTTAATGTTTAGATCTTTGATCCATTATGAATTTAGTTGAGTGCATGGTGAAAGATATGTGTTTAATTTTAACGTTCAGCATGTGGAAAACCAGTTTTTCCAGCACCATTTATTAAAGTGGTTACCTTTCTTCTAGTGAATGTGTTTGGCACTTTTGTCATAGATAAAGTGGCTAAGTATGACTGGAGTTGTTTCTGCATCTTCTAATCTGTTCCACTGATCCTCAGGTCTGGTTTTTTGTTGTTGTTGTTTTTGCCAGTTATCACGCTGTTTTTATCACAGTAGCTTTGTAGTGTAATTTCAAGTCAGGGATTGTGATGCCCCACCTTGCCTTTGTGGCCCCCAACTGCCTTTGCTAGTCTAGGTCTCTTCTGGTTCCAAATGAATTTTAGGATTGCTGTGAGATATGCTGTTGGACTTTTGGTTGGATTGCACTCAATCCGTATAACAATTTTGGAAGTGTGGCCATGTTTACTAGGTTGGTTCTTCCTACCCAAGAACAAAGGATATCTTTCCATTTTCTGTTCTTCAATCTCTGGTTTCAGAGTTCTGTGGTTTTTAATATAGAAGTCTTTTACTTCCTTTGTTAAAGTGATTCCTAGGTATTTCTTATTTTTGGGTGCAGTTGTGAAAGGTGCTATTTCCCTAATTCCTCTCAGTGAGTTTGTTATTGATGTACAGGAATGCTACTGATTTTTGAGTGTTGACTTTGTGTTCAACTACGCTACTCCTCTGGTTATTAAATCTACAATTCTTGTGGTGGAATTTCTAGGGTCTTCTATGTAGAGTATCATGTCATCTATGAATAATGATAATTTAACTCTTTCCTATTCTTATGGAATACTTTCATTGTTAACAAAAGGCAATCATGAATATAAAAATTTTTCTGAGTCCTTCTAGCAGATGGGCATTAGTATTATGGGCCCCCAACTCAACAAAGGAGGAAACATGCAAACTTTGCATATGCAAAATTTTATAAAAGAAAATAGAGGCTACAAAAGATGACAGAAAACATCTCTACATATAATCACATTTTAAAAATACTAAGTTAATATGAAATGTATAACACCTAAATGAAGGACAGTTTTACTAAAGGACACAAAAGATAAAGAGACACCCCTGTGTTTTAAGTAACAAAGACTTAATTTGGGACTGGATATGTAGCTTAGTGGTACATCATATGCTTAGCATACATGTGTGGGGTCTTGGATTCAATCCCAAGGAAGAAGGAAAAACATGGCCTCACCAAATATCTATTATATCTCTGTAAAAAAGTGTTTTAATAAAGTCTAATCCATTGCTCTATTTCTTTTGAAGCTCAACAACTGACTTTCAGATTCTTAAAAATTTCCCAAGTCACTCTAGCACACTGACAACACAAATTCATCATTTTCTCAGTATACATTTCTCCTAAAATAACAGTAAGCTATTTAGAAGATTTCCACAATACCCAAAAGATGAAGGTGGAAGAAGGGGCACAGCACTCAAATCGATAAATAATCAATTTTAAGCTGGGTATGGTGGTGCATGCCACGCTGCTAAACTCATGAGGAGAGAGGCTTAAGGGGAGATGAGCCTCTTTTTAAGGGCCACTTGTAAGAGCCAGATGTGATCTTGCAGGCCTGTAAGCCCAGTACTCTGGGAAGCTGGCCTGGGATAGCAAATGAGCCCATACTGGGAAGTTCAGCAATTTAGCAAAACTCTGTTTGAAAAATAAAAAATAAAAAAGAGCTTAGCTCAGTGGGAAGGTCCTGGGTTCAATCACAATTAGAACAAACAACAAACATATACACAGTAGGAAATAACTTGCCTAACATACCTAAGGCCCATGGTTTATCACTAGCATGACAAAAAAATAAATTAAAATACCAAAATACACAAGTCTACAAACTAGTATCTTCACACCATTAGGATACGTGGAATTTAATATCAGTAAGTTGTTGACTGGCAGATTTCAATTCAAAATGGATGACTAAGTGATTAAGAAAAGACTAAATGACCCCTGTCCCCACACACATAAAATGACTGAGATGCAGCAAACTAAAGTGTATTTTTAAAGATACACAGGCCAGGTGTGGTGGAGAACACCTATAATCCCAGCACATGGGAGGCTGAGGCAAGAAGATCACAAGTTTGAGGCCAGCCTGGGCTATATAAGCAAGTTCAAGGTCAGCTTGAGCTACATGGCGAGATCCTGTCTCCAAAAACATACAAACAAACCAACAATAAATTCTGAAGTGCCAAAACAGAGAACTCAAAACCCAAGCATCAAGCACAGATTCAAGTGGCCATAACAACTATCAATCACTATAATAACCGCAAAAAAACAGAGGTGTAAAAGCTGAAACCCTGCCCTCTCTGTGAAGCTATGGAGCAGGCTTTAGGTGCCCTGCAGCCTAAAATCCTTTGGAGCCCTTGAGTCATCCACACTCAGAAAAGCCCTGAAGACCTTCAGGGACAGACAAACAAGCAAAATTTGCACAGTACATTGCATGCCATGTCTTTAATAAGAAGCCTGCCTAGAATCTTATAAACAAAACCACCTCATGAGAACCCCTCAACCCAGAGCACAATAAAACCAGAGCACACATAAAAAAACCAATACTCTTGGAGTGGATCAACAAACCCATTATATCAGCAAATCAAGATGTAATACAGAAACTACAGATAAGATGGCCATCTGAAAGACTTCAAGTATGTGAAGTCTTTAAAGCAATAAAGGGATAAATGAAAGAAGAATCTATGAAAACAGGCAGATCTGAAAGAAAACAAACATGGAATAAATTCAAAACACAAGTAGCTAGCACAAGGTAACAAATAACATTATCAAGGAAGAATACAGATATGAAAAAAATCACAGAAGTTAGAGAGATAAGGAAAAATGGAAATTATAAAAGAGTGCCGGGCTTGGTGGCACATGTCTTTAATTCCAGCTACTCTGGAGGCTGAAGTAGAAGAAGCCCAAGTTTGAGGGCAATTTAGCAACATCATGTCTCAAGAAATCTTCAAAAAGGACTACGAAGTAGCTCAGTATAGTAGAGTACTTGCCTACCATGTACGCATGAGGTCCTGGTTCAATTCCTAGCACTACCAAAAAATAAATTTAAATAAATAAATAAATATAAGATAAAAACATTTATGAGAAATTCTTAAATGTATGTAACATAAGAGAAGTTCATGCAGGCCAAAGGACAGAGGTGGTATTAAAAAACTAATGGCTAAGGCCAGATGCAACACCCGCCAACATGCTAGGCTGAGGCAGGAGGGATCCAAAGCACTCTTAAAAAAAAAAAAAAGAAAAAAAAAGGCAGAGGCTGTGGATGCAGCTCAGTGAGAAGGCCTGGGGATCAATCTCCAGTACCCAAAAAAGGGAAAGAAAAACAAAAAATATAACTAAAAACTCAAGAAAAATGCAATTAAAATTACAAACATAAGAAAAGGGGGCCTGCTAAAATATTTCTTATAGTTTATTAGTATATGCTCATGATATATAATACACACATTCATCATGGATTACTGATTGATGTATATAAAACAATTTTGATCTGTTTTACTTCCCTTACCATTCCCCTCCCATCTCCCTCCACTTCATCTCCACAAAGTCTACCTCCCTATTTACTGTCATCTTTATTTTGCTTTTCGTGGGGTGGGAGAGACAGGGTCTCACTATGTACACTGGCTTGAGCTTGCTAGGATTACCAGTGTGTGCCTCCACACCTAGTTTATTTTGCTCTTTAAATTCTTTATATTTTGGGTTTCCTGTAACAGAAACCATAGCAATATTTAACCTTCTGTGTCTGATCTATTTCCCTTAGCATTATGGACTCAAGGTGCATCTATTTTCCTATTAATGACTCCAATTTATCCTTCTTTATGGCTAAGTAATACTCCCTTGGGTATCTATCTCTTAGACTTTTTTTTTTTAGACAGTGTCTCACTATGCAGTGCAGGCTGGAACTGAAATCACAGTGACCCTCCTGCCTCAGCATTCCAAGTGCTGGGGTTACAGGTGTCTGGCTATACCACATTTTCTTTATCCATTCATCTGCTGATGGGCCACTTCTGTGATTTAGCTCTTGTGAACACAGTGCTGCTATAAATATGCGTATGCTTATATCATTGTACTGTGATGGTTTTAGCTTTTTCAGGAAGATACCCAGAAGTACAGCTGGGTCACATGGAATTTCTATTTAATTTTTTGAGGAGCATCCATACTGATTTCCAGAGTGGAAATTTACATTCCTACCAACGATGTAGGAGGTTCCTGTTTCCTCACAATCTCACCAGCATTTATTTTCGGTTTTGTCTCTTTTTTTTGACTTCTTGATGATAAACATTTTTTCTGCAGTAAAATAGAATCTCAGTGTTTTGATTTGCATTGCTCAACAGGCCAAAGATGCTGAACATTTTTTCACACACCTATTGGTCATTTATACTATTTCTTTTTAGAAATGTCTGTTTCCATTTCTCATTTTTTAAGTTAGGTTTTTTATTTTGAGGGGTCTAATTTTTTTGAGTTATGTACTCTAGGATTATTAGTCTAATGTCTGAGGAGTAGCTGGCAAAAATTTCTTCCCTGCCAGGCATAATGCCAGGCTGAGGCAAAACAATCACTGAGTGAGTTCAAGGCCAGCTTGGGCTACCTAGTGACTTCAAAGCCAGTCTGAATTATACTGCAAACCTTGCCACAAAATTTTTAGAACAATCCCCATTCCGTAGGTTGCCTCTTCACTTCGTTGGTTGTTTCCTTTGCTGTACAGAAGCTTTCTGATTTCATATATTCCTGTTTGCTGATCGTTGGTGTTCCTTCTTGTGCAACTGAAATTCTGTTTAGAAAGTCCTTGCCTATGCCTCTTTCTTTACGATTTACCTATTTTATCTTCTGGCAGATTAAGGGTTTCTGCTTTAATATTTAGATCTTTGATAGGTGTCTAGATCCAATCTTCTCCATGTGTATAGCCAGTTTTTCCAGCACTATTTGTTAAAGAGGCTGTCTTTTCTCCACTGTAAGTTTTTTAGCCACTTTGTCAAAGATCAAATAGCTGAACGTGCCTGGGCTTGTTTGTGCATTCTCTGTTCTGTTCTACTGATTTACATGTGCCACTACTATGCTGTTTTTATCGTAGTTTCTTTGTAATACAACTTGAAATCTGGGATTGTGATGCCTCCTTCCTAGGTCCTGCTGCCCAGGATTGTTTTTGCTATTCTGGACCTCTTTGGGGTCTATATAAATTTTAGGATGTTTATCTAATTCTGTGAAAAATGCTATTGATACTTTGGATTTGCATTAAATTTATATATCATTTTTGGTAAGATACCCATTTTGACAATATTAATTCTGCCTACCCAGAACAGTGACTATCTTTCCATTTTCTGATGCCCTCTTCAATCTCTTTTCTGCAGAGTACTACAGTTTTCATTGCAGAAGTTTTTCACTTTCTTGTTTAGGTTAACTTCTAAGTATTAAACTTTTTTCTCTTGAACATTCTGAATGGGATTGTTTCCCTGATTTCTTTATTGATAGGCTCATTGCTGGTGTATAGGAATGTATTCATTTTGTGTTCTGATACTTTGCTGAATTTGTTTATTAGTTCTAAGAATCTTTTGGTGGGGTTTCTTAGGTCTTGTATGTAAAACAACAGTTCTACATTTTAAAAAGTATGCCAGGTGTGAGTAATGGTAAACACCTGTAATACCAGCACTCTGGGAGGCTAAGGCAGTAGGGTCACAAGTTTGAAAACTAACCTAGCCAATTTAGTAACTTAGCAAGACCCTGTCTCAAAATCTAAAAAATTAAAATATGCTGGAGGTCTCAACATAAAGAAGTGCTAGGGATATAGCTCAACAGGAAGACACTTGCTTTAATTCTAGTACTGTAAATAAATGAATAAATGAATGGGGCTGGGAGTATGGCTCAGTGCCAAAGCCGTGGGTTTAATCCCCAATACCACAAATAAAGGATCTGAATACATAGTTCTCAATAGAAAGTTCTCATAAACATGGCCAACAACTTATACGAAAAATATGTTCAATATCACATCAACAGAGAAATTCAAACCAAGGCCACAGTGAGTTATCTTCTCACTCCAGATATAATGATGTTATCAAAAAGACAAAAATAATGATGCTGATGATGGAGTCATCATAAAGGAACTCTCCTATCACAGGGGGATGAAGATTATATAACCACTACACAAACAGTGAAGAGATGCTTCAAAAAACTAAAAGTAAAACTACCTTATGATTCACCTATCTCACTATTGAGAAGACACCCAAAGGAAATGAAATTATTACAGATACCTGCAATCCCACATTTATGCCCACACTATTGTAAGCCATATTATGAAAATCAACCAAAGCATGTTAATGGATGAACAGATAAAGGAAAATGTGGTATACACGCATCATGAAATAATAGTCATAAAAATAATGCAGTCTTGTCATTTGTGCAACATGGGTCAAACAGGAGGACATCATGTTGAATGAAGTAAACCACCCACAGAAGAAGTATCACCACACTCTCATGTGTAGAGGTTAAAAAAAATTTAACCTATAGAACAGTAGTCGCTACTACTGCATATAAGACACATTCATGTTTCTTTGACAAATACCACTTAACAGAATGTCTAGGAAATTTTAGATATGTCTGTATTTTTCCAAAGAAACTGCCTAATTATTTTCCACAGTAGCTGTATAGTGGTACAACAACAACAAAAAAGACAAATAATAAGAAGCAAAACAGGTAACAGATCACAAATTGGAAGTCAGCCTGAGAATTTAACAAGACTATCCCCATCTCAAAATTTTAAAGGCAGGGAGTGAGATGTAGCTCGGTGCTCCCTATCACCAGTACTGTTTAAAAATAAAAAAGTATGTATGAATGAAAAGGAAAAAAATTCATTAGTCATCAAGTTCAGATTTCCTTATCCAAAATCTGAAACTTTTTAAAAACTCTGCATTTGTCTGTCTTCAAAACACATTAAAAAAAAAAAAAAACTGACCTGAATTGGCACAAAGCTATTTATTACTTTAGTATAAATACTGCAGAAACATTAAGGCATTTGATTATAGATGCAACCATAAACCTGGTGGAAATTTTAAGTACAATCTTACCCTTCTACAATTTGAACATTTATGACATTTGAGACATACATTTGGGGACTGCATAGCATGCACAAAGCCCTTACTTCCCGCTCAAATAGTACAGCCAGCGAAGAAAAGGACTGACCAAAATGCATACAACTGCCTAGGGCAGGGACCTATGCCCATAATCCCAGCTACTTAGGAGGCTGAGGCAGAAGGATTAAGACTAGCAGAACAACTTGTCTCAAAAGAGACAGACAGACAGAGAGAGATATGTGGTTCAGTAGTAGAGGACCCCCATGAAAACCTTACACTAGAAATGAAAACAAAAATCTAAAAAAAATTTAAAAATAAAAACTGGGCTTTTGGCACATGCCTGTAATCCCAGCACTTGGGAGGCTAAGGCAGGAGGAATGCTGCTAGTTCAAGGCCTGAGCTGCAAAGTGAGTTAAAGGCCAGCTTGAACTGCAAGGCAAAACTCTTGTCTTAAAAAAAAAAAAAAAAAAAAAAAAAAAAAAAAAAAAAAAAAAAAAAAAAAAAAAAAAAAAAAAAAAAAAAAAAAAAAAAAAAAAAAAAAAAAAAAAAAAAAAAAAAAAAAAAAAAAAAAAATCAACCACTTGAACGTAATTCTCATAAAATAGAAAAAGGCAAAATCAAAGTAAGTAGGATGAAATAAAGATCAGAGCACGTATCAGTGGGGGGAGGTATGAAACTCAATGCTGAATCTTTAAAAAGATCAACAAAACTGATACCCAATTAGCTAGATGGAAGAGAACAGAAAAAAAGGAAGAAGAAAAAAGGTAGACTGATCGAGAATATAGATGTAACCTTTTGGCCATGTGGGCCATAATTAGTAACAAATTATCTTGGGTCACACAAAATATATAATATAGTGAATATACACAAGTACCAAAACTTCTTTTTATTTCCTTTTAGTTTTTTCAGACAGAGCCTCACTAAGTAGTTCAGACAGGTCTTGAATTTGCTATTAGTTCCTGCTCAAACACATTTCTCCTGCCTCAGCCTCCCAAACCCTGGGATTATAGCATGTGCCACCACATCGTATCTCAAAAAACCAGAAACATTTTTTCTATTATAACATTCTTTTAAAAAGAGGAACATAAAGATAAAATTAGTGGGATAACTGACCTTATTTTTCTCAAACTAAGGTATCAGTATCTAGTTCAATATAAGTGGCTGCAATTCTTAGTTCAAGATGCTCATCAGAAAATTCTGATCTAAATTTACTGTCAGTATGCTTTATCCTTGAAAAATACTTGTGCACAAGTGTACATACCACCAAAAAGCAAGAATACGAATGAAGTGTGACTGTGAAGTGAAGGACAATTTTCTTGGGGAAGACAGGTCTCCCCTACCCTTTCAGTTTTTCGAGACAGGTTCTCACGATGTAGCTCAGGCTGGCCCTGAGCTCACTGTGTAGCTCAGACTGGACTCAGAAATCCTCTTGCCTCAGCCTCCCAAAAACTGGGATTACAGGTATGTGCCACCTCACCTAGCCAGGGAAGATACATCTTGTAAAATTTAGGTGAAGAGACATGATTGCATTTTTCTTTGACTTGCACGATTACAACTCTATACATTTCACTTGAAAATTTGCAGGTAATGGAATCGTAACAGCTGGACGTGGTGGTGCACGCCTATAATTCCAGGACTGGGGAGGCTGAGGCAGGAGGATCGTTGAGTTTGAGACCAGCCTGGGCTACAAAGCGAGCTCAAGGCCAGCCTGAAATGCATAGTGAGACCTTGTTTCAAAAAGACAAAAAAAGAAAAAAAAAAGGAATGACAAATATATCTATATACATGTAGGTAATCACCAAGTCAAACAAGTGCATACAATGTCTGATATAAGATGATTTCAAACTGACTGACTATGGTTGGTGGATACAGGAGGCAGAATCAGACTTCTTGCCCTACACCCGAGTGTGTTGTCTCATAAACAGCCAGCTGGAGCACTGCACAATCAAGTCATGAAAAATATGGCTAAAAATTACATAAGAATGTTAAAAGTTTACCATCTTGTGGAGCCACTAGCTATCCAGAGCCACATATAGCCCCTTGACCACAGGATGGACATGCCTGATCTACAGTTTAAAAAAAGCACAGATTATCAAAATCAGGAAGGATACAGATGATTTAATAATATGAGAACCTACAACGCCAGTAGCGACACCTATAATCCCTGCACTTGGAATGCTGAGGTAAGATAATCTGCTTTGAGTCTGAGGCCAGCCTGGGCTACACAGTGGGACCCCGATGTGAGAGACAGAGATGAAAAGGCAGAGAAAGAAAGACAGACAGAAAAGACACTGGCAACAAGTAAGTTCAAGAACAGTATGAACAATAGTTAGAATCTGACTCAAATACAAAGGTTAAAAAATCATACCTTACCTAACAAATGATAATCAATACATCTTCCTATCAGGATGAGTCAGATGTTAGAAGTACCTGACAAAGCCTTTAAAGGAACCACTATAAATATGAAAATGCTTCAAAAAACAAAGACATATGGCCAGGTGCCAAGTGCATTCTTGTACCTCCAACTGAAGCAGGAGGATTATAACTTCAAGCCCAGTCTGGACAATTCACCAACTTAGTAAGACTCTGTCTAAAAATAAACAATAAAAACTGCTGGGAATGCAGCCCAGCGGAGCGAACCCAGAGTGTTTCTGGGTTCAATCCCCAGCACCACCACCAAGCAAGCAGTAAATAAATGAATAAATAAAAATTATTAATGCTCTTAAAACAAATGAGAAGTACAAAACAAAGAAATGGAACTTACAGGGAAAAAGATAGAAATTGTATATTTAAAAAATACAATAACCAAAAAATTTAAAACACCCAACAGACTAGACCAACAGTCAAAGAATGATAAAAAAAATAAAACACTGTTAAGTCTCAAGGACCAATGGAACATTAAGAAACTACCCAATACTTCTATAAAGACAGTTTAGAATGATAATTAAAATTTGAATAAGTAGTGATTCAAATGTCTCAAATTTCCAATAAAATATTCTACAGTTTACTCCAAATGGTAAAACATCGCAACACAAACTGAATCTTACAAACTAACGTTATCTAAAACAGCCACTAAGAAACTATTCAAAATATACAAAACCATATAAAAATCACCATAAACATGGAATCTTAAAAAAAAGTCTAGATAACACGTGACACAAAAATAACAAACAGGAAACAAAGTAATCATGGCATATTTAAGCCCAAATACAACAATAGTTACCTTAAAATATACTTGAGACACCTCACAAGCTGGGCATGGTGGAGCATGCCTGTAATCCCAGCGCTTGGGAGGCTGAAATAGGGAGGATCACTAAGAGTTTGAGGCCAGCCTGGGCTGCATAAGTGAGTTCAAGGACTGCCTGAACTTCTCCATGAGACCCTGTCTCAAAAAAACAAAGAACACCTTGGTACTTCTAGATAGACAAATTAAAAAAGACTGGGAGGGTGGATAAAATAAAAACTGAACAATATTGTCTAAAATGAACTCACTTCAAACACAAGTAGACTAAAAGTAAAATGACAGAATAAGACATACCTATGAAAACATTTTATTTTTTGAGATAGCATGATAGTTGAAGGTCAGCATGAGAGAGCATGAGATAGTTGATGTTCAACTCCTGGGCTGAAGCAATCTTAGGCCACAAAGCCTTGTTTTTATTTTTGTTTAGACAGAATCTCACTTTGTATTTCTAGCGAGTCTCAAATTCGCTACGCAGCCCAGGCTGGCCTTAAATTTATAATCCTCCTGCCTCAGCCTCAGAGAGCTAGGATTACAGGCATGGGCCTCCGTACCTCATCTGTTTTTAAAGAAGGAATATACTTCTCCCCCAGGAAGATGACAAAACCTGGTGAAAATTATTTTTTAAAAAACAACTAAAATGCCAGACATGCTCACACACACCTGTAATCCCAGCACCTGATCAGGAGGCTGAGGCAGGATAGGATGATTGCTGTGAGTTTTAAAGGCCACTCTGGGCTACAAAAGTGAGTTCAAGGCCCGCTTGTACGACATAGTAAGACCCTGTCTCAAACAAACAAACAAACAAACAAACAACACTAAGCTGGACATACAGCCATAATCCCAGTTGGGAGGCTGAGGCAAAAACAGGGAAAACCAGCCTGAACAACTTAGCAAAATCTTTTCTCAAAAGAAAAAGGGCTGGAGATGTAGCTCAGTGGAAAGTGCTTCCCCAGCATGCACTAGCTCCCGAATTCAATCCCCAGAATCTCAAAAACCAACTATACTACCATTTAAAGTCTCTGGAAATTACCACCTTTTTTCTTTTTGGTACTGGGAATCAAACTCAGGACCTTAAGCTTGCCAGGCGCTTGTGCGACTGAGCTACATCCCCAGCCCCGAGTCTCTGGAAATTAACCTAAGGGCATAAAACGAATCAACAATCATTTTGTGAGCTCTCCCCCTCTCTCTCATTGCTTTATCTGTCTTCTGTTGCCAGGAACTGCTGCCGCCTAACAGATGCCACTACGCCTTAGAGCCAGCTGATTATGGACTGAAACATCTACAAACTGTGAGCTAAATAAACCTTTTCTTCTTTTTAAAAAAAGAATCATTTATTCATCAGAAACTATTAAATCTTGATAAAAACAACTACACTCTGGCACTTGAGCCAGTATCTACTCCCTTGTTCCTCCACCAACTTGGCACAATGAAAGTAACACTCCAGGCGGCTACAGCCAGAAAGTGCTCTTCCACTGTAACCAGCAATGCAAAACGGCACTCTAAAAGTTAAATGTTTTTCTTTTACAGAAAGCAACTTCAAATTTCTTCCCGCTGACCACGTACTGAACAGCCACACCCTTCTCTTCAGTCTGAAAGACAGAATACACTGACACTGAGCCCAGGGCTCTGGTTTCCTTTCCACACAGAAAGAGGAGGACGAGCTGAAGATAGCTACAAGTATTAGGCATGGTGGTGCACACCTGTAATCCAGCACTCAAGGCTGACGCAGGAAGATCTCTCAGGTTTGAGGCCAGCCTGATCTACATATTGAGTTCAAGACCACACTGAACTACATAGTGCACTAGACCCTGTCTCAAAAAAACAAGAAACAAACAGAAAACCAAAAACAAAACAGACGACTGGAAACGGTATAGCAAGTGCGCAGCTCTGTATTACCTTTGGTCCTCCTCCCCTCGGTCCCTTACTATAAAAGAGCTTTCTTGCGCACCTACACAGAGTAAAATGGTGACCTGAGGCAAATGGGCCCCTCCAATTCCTTGGAGCTAGGTTTGAATACATCCTCTTTGCCCTTTCTACCAAAATACACACCCTTTTGTGATTTAATCAGCAGTGAGCAAACAAGCCTAAGCACGTGAACCTGAACACCACCAACAGCTCCAACAGCTACATTATCTTCCCCAGGATCCACGGGCCACCAACCTTTCTCAGGCACCCAGGTCTGGACTACAAAGCTCTAGACTACAAAAACAGGGTGGCTAGACATCAAGAGTTCTCTTCTATCCGACCCTAACTCCTAAGGCAAAGATTCTATCCCAGGTACAGCCAGCCAAAAACGTGACAGGAGAGGCAAGTGACAGGAGTGACAGGAAAGGCAAGCCAATGAGACCGGAGGCTACCACCCTCACCCAATATTTGGCTCACATGACAGCAAAAAGTCAACCAAAATTCCCATCTATAGCTCCAGCAGAGAGGCTTCAAGAGTTTGCCCAGACAAAAAAGAAAGTCTTAAGAACAAAATGAGCTTTGAAGCAAGGAAAATAACTTTATTTGGAAAATGTGGGAAAGTTCAAGCCTAAAGCACTCTTTTTAAAAGAGAAAATTTAAAGACAGGAAAAGGAAGATGATAGCTCCGTAAGGACAAGCTAAACCACAGAAAAAGTAGCTTATGAGAACTCTTGAAGAGTTCTCCTGGGTTCCGAATAAATCTTGAAGACTCAGCTCAGAAACTGGGCAACAAGGAGGATTTAATTACAACAGACTGGAAAAATTTATGTCCCAGGGAACTGTCAAAAATAGAGTAATCAGAATATCATTAGGAGAGCCTAACAGCTAGGTATAACACCAAAGGCAGAGAGCTTAAGAGGTATCAAAAGAACAGTCAAAAAGAACCCTGCTGAAACCATTAGGTATCAGAGCAATTACACATGCTCCTTCTGATGAGATATCAGACTTCATACTATAGTGGAAAACAGACTTCACTAAAACGAACCAGTCAAGTCATTAAACAAAACTCAGTATATAACACCTAGCACTTCTAGGAATAGGGAGGGTCAGGGTCATAAAAAAAGGTAGTGTGGAGGAATAGAGGTGCATATGATACATGAGACACCACACAGGAAAAGCTAGGCCCACTGGCGCACACCTGTAATGTCAGCTATTCCGGGGGCTTACGCAGGAGGATTACAAATTCAAGCCCAGCCCAGGCAATTTAGCAAAACTGTGTTGCAAATTAAAAAATTAAACAAAAAGGGCTAGGGATGGAATGTTCATGTGTAAGTTCCATCCTTAACACTGAAAGAGAGACAGGCAGGCAGACGGGAGTGGATGGGTGTGTGTGTGTGTGTGTGTGTGTGTGTGTGTGTGTGTGAGTGTGTAAACAGAATAAGACGCAATGAGTGAGTAAAATGGCAGGTGCAAACCCAACTCGGCAAATGTATATAAAGGTTCAACCAAAAGCCACTGGGGCTAGAGGCACAGCTCAGTGGGAGAACACCAGCCTTGCATGGTATGAGGACCTGCATTCAATCCTCAGCACACACGTGCCCGCACACACACTTCAGCTACTTTTAAGACTAGATTCAAAACAAAAACAAATCCAACTATATGCTGCTTACACAATTCTGACTCAAATATGCAAATAGTTTCAAAGTATAGCTAAAGTAGCTATACTGATTGGGATAGGAATAATGGTCCCTCCAAAAACATCCCCCAAATCTGTTATCAAGTTAAAAAACAACAAACAAAATTTAATTATATTTTTACGCAGTATGCAAAGAATAATTTTAAAAAATCAAGGGGCCCCAAACAGCCAAAACAGGCTAAAAATAACAAGGGCGGGCAGGAGGCAGCAGTAAGCCCACACCACAAATTCAAACCTGTTTACTCAAAAGTTCACACACAGGATTCAGAGCAGCATTGTTCATAAGAGTGAAGAAAGGAGAGAAAAACAACTATCCATCAACTGATGGCTGAACGAAATGCAACAGTGTATGACAGAAGGTAGATGAGTAGTTGCCTCGCTCTGAGGGAGGGCAGCCGGAGCAGGGAAGGACTACTGCTGGGTGTATTTTCTTTGAGTGATGAAAATGACCTGAACTTGACTGTGGGTGATGGTAGTACAATTTAGAGAATATACTAAAAATACAAAACTAAAAAAAAAAAACAAAAAAACCCAAAACTATGTGATTCAAATATCCTAACTATATGGTTGGCAAACTTGTCAGTTAGAGGTGTTTAGCTGGGTGTAGTGGTACACACCTGTAATTGCAGCACTCAATAGGCTGAGAGGATCACCTTGAGTTCAAGGCCAGCCTGGCCTACATTGTGAGTTCAAGGTCAGCCTGAAATATATTGCAAGACTGTCTCAAAAAATCAAAACAAGCAAAAAACTAGGGGTGTTTGTTTGCAATGCTGATTACTGAATTCAGGGCCTTGAGTGTTCTCTTTAAAGCACTCTACCACAGAAACTTCCCAAAAAGCAATTTGCCAGGCAGGCGGCATATACCTACAATCCCAGTCCTCTCAGAAGCTAAGGCAAGAGGACTAAAAGTTTAAGTTCAGCCTGGGCAACTTAGTGACCTAGTAAGACCCTGGCTAAAAGTAAAATATTCTTTAAAGGCTGGGGCTGTAGTGCACTGGAAAAGCCCAGGCTTCAATCCACAGTACCACAAATAAAAACAAAACAAAACAAAGCCAGTCATGATGCCACATACCTGTAACAGCACCACTCTGGGAGGCTGAGGCAGGAGGACTGCAAGCTTTAGCCTGGTCTGGGCAACGTAAGTTAGACCTTGTCTTTAAAAAGGACTGGAGATATAACTCAGTGTGAAGGCCATGGGTTCAATCCTCAGTACCACATAATAAATAAATACGGCTATCTTCATATTAAATCAAGTAGAATTCTGAGAAGCACTGCCCTTTACATAAAACAAATGATTTTGTTGTATTAACATATGGTCAATTCTGGTTATTCAGGGTAACTATGTTCTATAAAGTTGCCTGCAAACAGTAACAAATACCAAACCACTGCTTCTAGGGGAAATACAGGACTAGTCTTCAGCAAGCCTTTGAGCAGAACTTTTTCACTACCAATCAATATATAACACTTTTATGTGCATTTATGTTTAAAAAGACTCTTTATTAGATACGGGTGGTTCATTAACAGGGAATTCACAGCCAAAGCAGTGTAACCATGACTGAATGAAGCTTCTCTAATGCTTTCTCCATAAAAATAAATACTTAGTCCACTTAGAAGTACTAGAGAACACTACAGCTTTACACATGGGACCCATTTTGAAAAGTGAAATCATCAACAAAAGGTACAAAACATGAAGACAAAAGTGGCACTAAACAGACCATAGCAAAACACATGTTTATAGTAGAAGTGAAAGAAAGGCCACCATTGCCTTTGACCTCAGCTAGACATATGACTTGAGTAAGTCAGTATTTTTGGCCACTCTGACCAAGTCTGTGGCCATAAAAACAATGCAAGTATTAATACTGAGATGACAAATTTACTGAGTCAGTGAATTTAAAATACACAATCCATAAACAGGATCAAAAATTCATTTTTAAATACATGATTTTGTAAGTTCTAAAAAGGAATAAAAACTTTTTTTGAGACAGGGTCTCCTCAAACTTGCAATAATCTTCCTGCCTTAGCCTCCTGAGTGCTGGTATTACAGGTGTGCATCATCAGGTCTGACTCAATAAAACCCTTTTTTGGAGGGGGTTCTGGAATCAAACTCAGGACCTCACACTTGCCAGGCACATGCTGTGCCACTGAGCTAAATCCCCGGCCCTTCAATAAAACTTTCTAGTTTTTTATTGTGGCATATGTATAATGGTTGCCTTAAAAACAAACAAACAAAAAAACTAGTCACAGTGGTGCACACCTGTAATCTTAGCTACTCAAGAGGTTGAGGCAGGAGGGTCCCAAGTCTGAGATCCCTTGGACAACTTAGGAAGATCATATCAAAATAAACAGGGCTATGGATGCAACTCAGCACTACCTAGGTTCAATCTTTACCCATGAAAACAAAAAAAAGTAGGGTTTGAGGTATAGCAGCCCTTGCTAAAAGTATGCACAGGTCTCTGGATTTGATCCCTAGTACTGTACCACCAAAACCAACCAAACAACACACACACACACACACACACACACACCCACACACACACCCAGAAACCCAAAACCAAAAAACTCAACTTTCTTTTTTTTTTTTTTTTTTGACAAGGTCTCCCTATGTTTCCCAGGTTGCTTCAATCTCCTGGACTCAAGGAGTGCTCCAGCCTCAACCTCCCAAGCAGCAGGACTACATGCATGTATCCCTTCACCAATCAGTATCTGCCCTTTCAGGTATTATGTATATGCCTCTGTGGCATTAATTACATTCACAATGTTGTTCAAGCATACAACTGCTACCACTACTGCCAAAATTTTCATCATCCCAAACAGAAACTATACCCCTTATGCAACAATTCCCCATCCCTCTAGCTGCCAAAAATCTCTAAAATCCATTTTGTCTCTATGAATCTGCCCATTCTGATCGTTTCTTATCAGTGTAACAACACATTATCTACCCTCTTATGTCTTATTTATGTTTCCAACATTTATCTATATTGTATCTTTGAAATTGTGTCTCACTACATTACCTCAAGTGGACTTGAATTTATTTTATTTATTTATTTTTGGACTTGAATTTAAAATGGCCTGCCTCAAATTCTGAAGCAGCTGAGATTACAGGCATGTGCAATCATGCCCAGTTTCATTTCCTTTTCTGACTAAATAATATTCCATTTTATATACACACTATATTTTCTCAAGGAGCCAGTGTGGTGGCCCAGGCCTGTAATCCCAGCATTGGAAGCCTGAGGCAAAAATTCAAAGGCAACCTGGGCAACCCGGCAAGTTACTGAAACATTGTCTCAAAATAGTAAAAAAGGGATGGGTAAATATGTCAATACCCACATCTTAGTACCCCCAGTACAGGGGCAGCAAGGTTGTTTCTAACTTTTGACTATTTTAAATGTGTGATGTTGCAATGAACACTAACAAGTATCTTTCTTAGTCTATTTTTTCAATTATTTTACATACAGAGGAATATAGGAATGGAACTGCTGGGTCATATTATTGTTTGACTTTTTGATACAGTACTGAACTATAGTATTTTACATAGTAGCAGCACCATTTTAAATTCCTATCAGCAATGTACAACAGTTCTAATTACCCAACACTTTCCAGTTTTTTTATTACAAATATTCTACTAGGTATAAAGTGATATCTTATTGTAGTTTTGTTTACATTTCTTCTCCCTGCCCCCCTAGTGCCGCTGACTGAACCTAGGGCTCTGTACTTTACCACTGAGTTTATTTTCAGTCCAAAACTACATTTCTGTTGATGACGAAGAATCCTGAACATCTTTTGATGTGCTTATTGGCTGGGTATATGTGTCCTTTGAAAAATTATCTAATAATTTGGCTAATTTAAAAAACTAGTTATTTGTCTTTATTATTAGGATGTAAAAGTTTTTTATACGTGTACATTCTAGGTACTAGATTTTTCTCCAATATATGACTTATTTTCTCACATTCTGTAGACTGTCTTTTCACTTTCTCAAATATTATCAAATATTAATATTATTTGATATGTAAGTTCTTAATTTTGATTAGGTCTAATTTATCTGAGTTTTTTTTCTTTTGTTGATAATGCTTTGTATCTAAGAATCTACTGCCAAATCCAAGATCATAAAGCTTTACTACTATATGTTTTCTTGTACAACTTTTATGATTTTAGCTTTTATATTTAGGCTATTGATATATTTTAATTTTTTGCATATGGTATGTGGAAGAGGTCCCACTTCATTCTTTTGTACTTAGAAATCCAGTTTTATAGCCATTTCTTTGAAGAAACTATATGCCTCCCACCACTGATTGGATTTGGCACCTTTGTTGAAAATCATTTTGATATACTGAAGGATAAAACAAACTGTCAACACATGTTAAGTATTGGGGGAGATAGGAACTAGATAAGGACAAGGAGTGGGTGAGAGGCTTTTCCCTATTTAGCTTTGTATACTTATCTAATTTTTGAGTTAGTGTAAAAGTACTGCTTACTCAATAGCTAAAATAAATGTAAGATTTTAAAATACAACTACCAGAGAGGACAAGTCACAGAGTAAGTTCTACATCTGAGAAAGAGCTCATGCTCTGATATATAAAGAATCCTACAAAGCCATGAAGGCAGGCAAGTCATCAAAAAAAAAAAAATGTAGGTACATAAGGGTAGGAAGTTACAGTTCAGCGGTAGAGTGCTTGCCTATGCATAAGGCTCAGTGCATGCAAGGGGATGGGTATTAAACATACAAAAACGATTTTAGCCAGGTGGAGTGATATATGCCTGCAAGTCCAGTACTTGGGAAGCTGAGCCAAGAGAATCCCAGGTTTGAGTTCTACCTGATCAACATGATAAAATACTGCCTGACTTACTTAGTTTTTTTGTGGCTGAGAAAAAATACTCGACACCCTAAGTAAAAGGAGGAAAGGTTTTATTTCTCTCACAGTTTGTAGAGGTTTCAGTCATAGTTGGCTGGCTCTAAGACTGGATAGCATGGCAGAGAGGAATCAAAGAGCAACAGTTCATGGCAGACAGATGGCAGCAAGGCAGCGGGCAACAGACAATGGCTGTCCTCCTTCTGTCCCTTATATTACACGTGCCCAGGACAGGGCAACCTTAACCCTACGCAGAACTGTGCCAAACCAATCAGTGGACTAATTTAGTAATCACACACCCTTGATCCAGCATCACACACTTCACGCCAGCATCACATTCTAGATCCATCCACATCTGAAAAGCCCCACTTATGACTGCATGAGGCTTATGGGGGTCCATCTAGACATAAGCCACAACGTTGCCTCAAGTTTTTAAAAAGCTGAGAATAGCTCAGTGCTGGAACAACTCAATTCCCCAGTATTGCTGAAAAAAAGAGATCAATTTTACTAATTTAGGGAAATGCTACTAAAAATGTAATGCCACTTCTTAGTTACTTTTCTCTTGTTGCTGAGACAAAATATCAACATCCAAAGTTAAAGGGGGGAAAGATTTATGTAGTTCAGTTTGTAGTGGTTTCAGTCCATAACTGGCTGGCTCCATGACAGGGTGGCATATGGCAGAAGGGCAACAGTTCATGGTGGCAGAAGACAGCAAAGGCAATGAGAGTGAGGACTCTCTCTGTCCCTCATGTTGTATGCAGGCTGCCTACCCTAGAACAGGTATAGCACTCACACCTATGATCCCAGCAGGGGACCACAGATCAATCACAACCTCTATATTCAACCACCTATAAAAAGCCTGGACCCATAACTACAAGGCTTTGGGAGGACATCTAGACACAAACCATAATATTCTGCTCCGGCTCTCCAAAGAATCATATACATTTCTTCACACAAAAGGCAATTAGTCCATTTCTAAGAGTTGCCAAAGTCCTCACAGTTTCAGCATTGCAGAAAAATCCAATTCCCAAATTTCCTCTGAGATTTAAGGCAAACTCTTAGCTGTGAGCCCTTGTACAAATGAAAAGAAAGTTAAACACTTCCACCGTTCAAGGGCACTAGATAGACATTTCCATTCCGAAAGTTATAAACAGAGGGGTACAAAGAATGGGACTAAGGCAAGTTCAAAATCCAGCAGGGCAAACATTAAGTCTTGTAGTTCCATGTACAACATCCAAGGCGTTCTGTGGCAAGATGCGAACTCCAAAGGGATTCAGTGGCTTTACCCCTACAGCACTTCCAGTGGTTTCTACCTCCCATGACTTTTCTCTTGGGCCTGATCTGCTCCCTCCTTAAGAGTTTTCCTCAGACAATCCACGTTCCTGGCTTCTCCAAACTTCTGGGGTCTCTACTGCACCTTTGGCTTCACACTCACAATTTCACACACTGCCCTTTCAGGACCACAATGTCTGGCCACTCAGGTCTTCTGAAATCTAGATGGAAGCCTTCCTGTCCCCACAACTCTTCCATTCCACATGCACTTAAAACCAGCACCACATGGATGATGCCAAAGTCTGTTGCCAGCTCTTGCTGGCAGGACAGGCCTCCCTCTCTCTTGGCTGTAGGGGTTGAGTGCCTGGACTGCTGAGCACTCTGAATCCAATCCTGAGGAACAAATTCTCTATGCTGCTTCCATTTCTACAATGTGGTGTGGCCACTGCCATTCTAGAACATAGTGCTCTGAGGTTCGCCTTTCAAAACAAATCTTTTGTTGCGGCAAAAATCAAAAATCAGGTCGAACTCCGCAGGGGATCAAAAAACTCATTCAGAACAAATGGAGTTTTAATTAATTTTAATTTAGGATCAATTTGGACTGGTCATTGCCCCCCATTCCCAACCAGAGAATGTGGCACTTAACTGCCTTTGTTCTCACCTTATATACATTTTTGGTTTCCATGGTAATAGATTGGAATGTCTAGGCCTGGCCATAGTTGTTCACCTTGCACCATGTGACCAGGTCAGGCTCTGGCCATAATGATATATATACTTTAACAATTCAGGCAAGGAAAAGAATTCCAGGACAAAGTCAGAACTGCAAAGTTAACTCGTTACAATCCCTCCAGGATGTTTCTCAAGACACATTTTGAGGCTTATCTATCTTAAAATGTTGTGCTAAAAGTCACTGCCCATTACACTTTCACTTTCGCAATTTTAAGGCTGCAAAGGATAAAGTCTTGCTACTTCTTGCAGAGCCCTTAGGCCATCTTTTCAATTCTCCTATTCCTTCTCAGCTGCCTTTGCAGTCTACAGCCCTACTAAAGCTTCCTTTCTGACCAACTCACAATGTTTTAAATCATTCTGCTGGTTCTTTGCTCGATTCTCAACGTAAATCTACGTAGAAGGGTCCCAACAGTAGTCACATCACTACTTCAATATTTGGCTACCTGAAATTTCTTCTACCAGATTAGTCTGCCACCTTTAATCTTAGTCTCAGGTAATGTGTTATAGCAGGAGGTTTTATGTTGATGATTGCTATAATGAAATTGATAGCTCCAATGATTGATGAGACTCCTGCTAAGTGAAGTGAGAAAATTGTTAGGTCAACAGAGGCACCTGCGTGTACTAAGTTTCATGTCTCTGCACATGAGCAAAATGTACACAAACTTTCTGCCAGGCCATAACACATCATCTTGAGTCGAACAACCTCCCAGCAGAAACTTCTGGAACCTGGTCTTTACCAGCAGGATTTCTATCAGCCTTCTGGTCTTCTGGGCTCTGACCAGAAATTCCCATCAAGTACAGCCTAAGGCACTCCAGCTCTACTTTTTCAGCCAGCATCTCTGAATCTTTCCAGGCTTTCCCACAAGGCATTCCCAAAAGCTACTAGATCACATGGTCACATATAGTCACAGCAATGTCCCCACTAATGGTCAGTATGTCCCCACTCCTGGTTCCAAATTCTTAAGTTACTTTTCTCTTGTTGCTGAGACAAAATACCCAACACCCAAAATTAAAAGGAGAAAGTTTTATTTAGTTCACTGTTTGTAGAGGTTTCAGTCCATAATCACCTGGCTCCACAGCAGGGTGGCACATGGCAGAGGCAACAGTTCATGGTGGCAGGAGAGCAAAGGCAGTGAGAGAGAAGACTGCCCCTCACACTGTATGCAGGTTACCTGCCACAGGGTGAGCACAGCACCCACACCCATAATCTTAGCATTGGACCATGAATCAATCACAAACTCTAGATTCAGCCATCTATGAAAATTCTGTCCCCATGACTGTATGAGGTTTGGGAAAGACATCTAGACACAAACCATAACACCACTACACTACTATATGGCTAGGAAAGTGGTCTGACACAACAGTTTGACCCCAGTGAAATTCTGAAAGTGTCTATGTCATATATAAAAAAGGTATCTGTGCTAGATGTAGCCCTCAGGAGGCAGAGCCAAAATGATCAAGGGTTGGAAGCCAGCCTGTAACTATGCAGCAAAACCCTGCCTCAAATAAATGACTGATACTTTTTTTTTTTTTTTTGAGAGAGGGTCTCAATATGCAATTCAGGCTGTTCTTGAACTCATTTTGTAGCCCAGGCTGGCCTAGAACTTGCAACAATCCTCCTACCTCAGTCTCCCAAGTCCTGGGATTACAGGTATGCACCACCATGCCTAGTTCAATGAAATAACTGATTAATTAGTTAATATTAAGTTCAATAAGGATTTTGTGAATTTGCTTTTCAATCTATGCAACATTTTATGTAGTATTCCAATCAACTTTCCAAATTTGACTACATGATTCACAAGTCACTTGAGAATGCTCTTGTGCCAGGCATGGTGGCACACACCTGTAACCTCAGCACCTGGGAGGCTGAGGCAAGAGGATTACTGCTAGTTCAAAGCCAGCCTGGGCTACACAATGAGTCCAAGACCAGCCTGAACTACATAGTAAGCATCTGTCTCAAAAACACCTAAAAAATAAAAAATGAGAATCCTCTTGTATGTTTTCTCATCTCTCCAAATAGATAATAAAACATACTGACCATTATAATGATGCTTACTTTCATTATAATTATAATCCTAACACCTAAGAGGCTGAGGCAGGAGGATCAAGAGTTCTAGTTCAGTCGGCATTCAAAGCAAGTTTAAATCCAGCCTGGACTAAGCATATAGCAAGACTGTCTCAAAAAACCTAGCTGCTTGTGGTAGTATATACCTATAATCCCACTATTCACTCTGGAGGCTCAGGCAGTAGGATCACCACAAGTTCAAGGTCAGCCTGGGCTACGCAGTGAGTTCAAAACCAACCTGAACTACAAAGTTCGACCCTATCTCAAAAAAACTAAATAAATAAATAAATAAATAAATAAAAATTTTAAGTCAAATTACATTCAATTCACATAAAAAATTCTACTGAGCTAGGATAAAGGCAGAAAATTGGCAGCCTTACTGATATTAAATGACCAGAATACAGTACTTTCTAAAATTCAAACTGAAATTCAACAACTGAATTAACTGATTAAATTTTTAATTTTTTTGAAGTTCAATTTTAGGCTGAGCCTCACTGCTCCCTATATCCTACACTTGTTGCCTGCCTGCCTGGTTCATGAAGCCAGCCGAGTCTGTGCTATGACTTCCACAGGGAAGCGCTACACTTGGTATGTATGATTTTACCACTCTACTTCTGTGGCCTCATTTGTTTAAAAAAGAAGCCACTCAAAGTGACATGCACTTGTATAGTCGCATCAACTTGGGAAGCTGAGGCAGGACTGGTTGACCCCAGGAATTTGAGGCCAACCATTAATAGCTCACTGGCACAGAGTATGTACTCAGCATATTGTAAGAGGATCATATTGGCCCTTTGAGGTGGTTTTTATAAGCAAATAAGATAGTATGAAAAAGTGTTACCCTGGAGCTGATGTTTTTTACAAAGAGGAAATCCAGACAAGTTCAAATAGTTCATATAGTTATTCAAATAATAACTGTCCACAGCTAATTTTTTTTGCCATTATTAATTCAGATAACCTACCTAGCACAGTACTGTATACTGTACTAAAATCAGGAAGGGAAACAGAAAGGGAAAATGCTAGATGTTAAGAACAGCCTGAATTATAGTCAAAAGCATAAGGGCCAAAATCAATCACACAATATGCTCATGAGAAAAGACAACCACCACCTTCAAACTAACAAAAGCAGAAACAGGGAATTTTAGCCATAATTAATATCTACTGCTGAGTAATATTTCAAGACTTGATTAGTATATTGTTACTGTTTCTCCTGCTGCCCTTTCCCTCATCCCAATACCTGAGACTGAACCCAGCTTTCACATTGAGGTATATCCCCAGTCCTTTTTATTTACTTATTTTTATTTTTTGAGCTAGGTCTCACTAAATTGCTAAACTGCCCAAACTGGGCACAAACTTGTGATCCTCCCGCCTCAGCCTCCCAGAGTGCTTGGATTACAGATGTGTACCACTATGCTCAGCTTACAGTTATCCCTGTTATGTCTCACAATACCTGAAATGATGCTCCACACACAGAAGTGTAATGAGAAGGATAGCTGAAATGCACAGTGATATGGTGAAATAATTCTAAATACTCCACCCTGTCTGCTCTACTGCACATGAAAAACTGATGGATATCTTTTTAATGACATTCTTCAGTGGGAGGGTGTGTAAGTACTTACTACATGAGACTTAGTCTTTAAGCCAGTTCCCACTGGTGAAAAAAGAAATGTTATACAAAATTTGGATATCACCACTCTATTAGTAAACTACAAATAATTAGGCCAGAAAATAGCATTATGCTTAAACAAGGAAGACTTAAAGGGTATTTGTTTTTGGTGTTGTTTGTTGTTTTCTGAGATAGAAGTCTTGCTATAACAACCCAGCTAGTCTAGAACTCATGAGTTCAGTGCTCCTCACCCTCAGTCTCCTGAGCAACTAGATTACAGGTGTATGCCACCATGCCTGGTTCTGAGGAGGATTTAATTAATTCCTCATAGGTAGGGAATTTTACTTGCTTGACTAAGGAATGAGCCAGTCAAAAATTTACCTTGATTATAGCCTCGTTGTCATTTTCTGTTTTTTAAAAAATCATGTGGTAATGGACTACTCTAAATTTTTTTTCTGACTTTTCCTTCCCTGTGACCTGGGAATATGATCAGCGGTTAGTTTGGTAATGTCAGCACAGGTTTATCCTTTTGACACAGCTATAGCATACGCGCTTCATAAACACTGTTTGGCCTTCTCACTCAAAACAAAGTAATGTACTTTTCACTGTCTTAAAAGCATGGTCTTTGACATCCAGTTTCCCCTCTTCTTTGAACTAACAGTTACACTCTAGTAATTTCTTAAATGTGCTACAAGGCAAGGAAAGTAGCTCAGTGATACAGCACTTCCCTATCACTGATAGACATCTGCAAAGCCGTGGTTTCAACACCCAGCACTGAAGGAAAAAAAGAAGTAGGAGCAAAAGTGTACAACAGTGGGAATGAAGGAATATTTAGAGCCAGGCATGGTGGTGCACACCTGTAAACCCAAGCCCTCTGGGCAGCTGAACAGGAGGACCCCAAGTTCAAGCGCAACTGAGCAGGTTAGTGACTTAATGAGACCTTATTACAAAATAAAAAGAATAACAGGGCCGGGGAGATGGCTCAGTGTGAAGGCCTTGGGTTCAAATCCCACTAATGAAAAAAAAAAAAGTATTAGTATGCCCAGAGAAACAAGGTATTAAATCCATAGAAAATGGAATCCTATGAAAACCCAATCTAATCAGGTAAGTTTTTAAAAATATACAATGTATGTAACTGATTAAATAAATTCAATAAAAAGATTAGGGATGCAGTCAAGGACATCTTTCAGAACGTTAGCTGAGCAGAAGAAAAACAAGTAAAACCAAAAGATAGGAAAACATAAACTCAGGAAAACCAACATGTAAGTATTAACAGTTCCAAGACAGGGTGAGGAGGTGACAAAAGAAGAATAAAAGAACTTTAAAAAATTAAATTAATTAATAAACAGAGATTATACCAGATGAAAAAGCAAGATAAACGTTTAGAATAAAATGAAAGAAAAAAATCAACATTGAAGAGAAAAAAAGATCTTGAAGGATTCCAGAAGTAGTAAACAAAATGCCCAACTAAGGTTATAGAAAGGACCAGTGAAATTACTGGTGGCATCAATCACGCTGTTTTAAGACACTGTTTCTAGATATCTTCAAAGTTCAGAGAAAACAAAAATTTTAACCTAGAATATCACATCTAGTCAAACTATCATTTAAGTAGAAGAGTAGAATAAAGAAACTTCAAAAATTACAAAGTTCAGGAATTTTACTCAGTAACTTCTTTAGGAGGTGCAAACACAGGAGTAAACAAAAACGAGGACACGGGAGTACAGAGCCTTAATATCACAATCACAGTCCTCTTCGCAACAGCGACTGCAAGGTTATGCTTGCATTAGAAGATACAGAAACAAAGAATTTCTTACTTAAAAAATAACTTTAGCCAGGCCAGGGATAGTGGTACACACCTATTACCCCAGCACTCTGGAAGGTTAAGGCAGGAAGATCACAAATTCAAGCTCAGTCTGGACAACTTAGACTGTCTCAAGTGAAAAATAAAGAAATTAAAAGGTTAAGGATGCAGCTCAGTGCAAAGGCTCCAGGTTCAAGACCCAGCGGTGGTGATGATGACAATGACAACAACAGCAGCAACAACAATCTCAGCAAAACATGGTAGTTCCTACCCACAATCCCAACAACTTGGAAGCCGGGGCAGGCAGATCACAAGTTCTGGGCAATTTAGTAAGACCTCTCACAATAAAAATAAAGCAAGGCATGGTGGCATACACCTGTAATCTTAGGCCTGTGAAAGGCTGAGGCACAAGGATCATAAATTCAAGCCCAGCCTGGGCAACCAAAGAGGCTCTTGCCAATAAATGAATGAATGAATGAAGGGACAGGAGCTGTAGCTCCGCACAAACTCCTGGGCTGACCTGACAGTGAGGGGGATACAGTTCTGTGGTACAGTGCTTGTATGCATAAATGCCTTGGTTCAATTCCCCACATAACAAAAATGAGTAAGCCTCACCAATACCACAGAAACGAAGACATCTGTCCGCCAACGCTTCAGTTCAAGAAAAGGAAAGAGTAAGAATAATTTTTCTCAGAAATCCTAAACACTGGCAAGCCTACAAAGTCAACTCAACTAAATTAACATCTACCAGTTTTAAGAAACATCAAGTTAAAAATTAGCATTAGTAATTTTCATGTTGTTGATACCTGACAAAAGCAAACAGACGGCAGGTGTGGTGCCGCATGCCTCTAATCCCAGCACTTGAGAGGCTGAGGCAGGAGGATCACTGTGAGTTCAAAGCTAGTACAGACTACAAAGTGAGTTCAAGGCCAGCTGGAACTGCATTGTAAAACCCTGTCTCTGAAAAACCAAAAAGAAAGGCAGCAAATGGAGTGGGGCATGGTAGATGCCTATAATGCAGTATTTGAGAGGCTGAATCAGGAGTATCTCACCAAGTTCAAGGCCAGCCTGAACTACACAGTGAAACTTCACCTCAAAAAATAATAAATACAAATAAAAACAAACTTTGGAGGTGCGCCTTCCCAAAAGGATCTACCAGGATTCATTTGAGAGGCTGAATCAGGAGTATCTCACCAAGTTCAAGGCCAGCCTGAACTACACAGTGAAACTTCACCTCAAAAAATAATAAATACAAATAAAAACAAACTTTGGAGGTGCGCCTTCCCAAAAAGATCTACCAGGATTCATAGAGATTTAGCCCTGGTAAAAACATTTACAACCCAAAACTATAAAACAACTGAGGTTATCATCTATTGTAAACGATACACAAGTAGTAGTAAAGTACATGCATGTAGGTATATGCAAGTAATAGTAAAATAAGACATTAACAACATCAGATAATGGAATTATAAATATGAAACCACTATGCTTGAGACATTTAAAAATAAAATGGAAAGTGGAAAATAAAGCACAAACAGCAAAATATAGTTTGAGAAAATTTATATTAAAAACAAAAATTTAATAATTCTTAAAGTGTGCAAGACCTTTATAGGAAAAAAGTATCACCCCAAAACAGATGGCTTAATCAAATACAGGGACATGCTATGTTTGTGAATTGGCAGACTCGATACTGTAAAGAAATTTTCTTCCAGAGTAGTCTATATATTTAATATTCCAACAAAAACACAAGATTTGGTTTTGTTGGGGTTTTTTTTTTTTTGAGGTTTTTGTTCGTTTGGTCAATTTTTGATTTTTCTTTTTTCAATTTGGCAGCATTGGAAATTGAACATGGAAATTCTTCCACTGAGCTACATCACCAGCCCCTTTTTTATTTTTTGAGCCAGGGTCTCAGGCTGGCTTTTAACTTTTGCTTGCTTTTGTGTGTATTTTTGTTGTTTGTTTGTTTTTTTTTAAGCGCACAGCCCAGGCTGTCCTCAAACTCACAGCAAGCCTCCTGCCTCAGCCTCCCCAAGGCTGGGATTACAGTCGTGAACCATCACAGCTTTGATCTTCAGTTTCAGTCTCCTGAGCAGCAGGGATTATAGATACGCGCCACCATGCTTGGCTCACAAACAACTTTTTAAAATCAACTTTCACAAAACAATTCTATTAAGTATACGATAGCAAAAAAAGTCAAGATCATTCTCAATTATCTTAAAGCAGAACAAGGTATGTGTGGAAGACAGTGGAATTATCTTAATGCATATCAAAGCTTATACAGGCTCTGGAACAGGGGAAAATTGATTATATAAAAACTTTTTTAAACACTCAAAACATGAAAACACAGCTCTCTATAAATTAGGAGTCAAGTGTATCACTTATGTATTACTATGCAACCAAGTATCCCAGAATTCAGTGATTTACAACAAAAAGTATTCCAAAAGCTTCCTTGACCAAGAATGTAAGAGGGCCTTGTCTGGCAGTTCTGGCTCAGTGCCTCTAATGAGGTTGCAGTCAAGCATCACCGGGATCCACCTGAAAAGTCACTCCTTCCCATGGCTGTTAGAGCTGGACGCTGGAAGGAAACAGCAGTGCTTCTCCACACAGGTCACTTAATAGGAATGCTGGAGTATCCTCAGAAAATAGCAGCTACTTTTACCAAGAACAAGACATCCAAAGAGCAAGGAAACATTGTATGCCTTTAATGACCTAGCTTCAAAAGTCAGTTGTATTCAGTTGTATCCTCTTGGTCCCTGAGAAACTGCACAGAAGTCACAGAAGTGTGAGGCTATCAGAAAAGGAACATGAGGCCATCTTTAAGGCTGGCTACCACACCAAACTGTAAGCTCAGAATAAATCTCTAACTGACCTAACAGACAAAAACTAATATACAGAATCTGGTTTTATAGACCAAAACAAAAATGCAAGCAATCTAAAGAAAAATAGAAAACACATGGACAAGTAATTCATGGAAGGAATGTAAATCACACAGAATAAGTACTCAAAAAGTATTGCCGGGGGCCAGAGATCACAAATTCAAGCACAGCTTGAGCAATTTAGAACTTAGCAAGACCCTATCTTGAAGTTTAAAAAAGGGGGCTGAGGATGCAGCTCAAGGTGAAAACCCTGGGTTTAATCCCCAGAATCACGCCTATCAAAAGTATTGCTGGCGCAGGGGATATAGCTCAGTAGCAGAGTGCTTGCCTATCGAGCATGAGGCCATAGGTTTTATGACAACCACAGCCAAGGAAACCAGAGCAATGCATCTTACTTACATCACTGGGCATAGCCTTTAAACATTTTTCTAAAAATGATCCATCTGTACTCATTCATTTGGTTCTCTGACCTGCCTCTGGGTCCAATGACAAGGAATGGAGGAGGTTTATGATCACAAAAGAGACAGAAGTTGATTATGAGTATAATCTCTGAACCTGGCCACAACAGTTACAGACCTCAGTTATAAACATGGAAAAACAATCACATCCACAGTGAACTATTTATAAAAGCCCAACTTCATGAAGTTACTAAGCTTCTTCATTTTTACATTCTTTTACTTTGTTCTTGTTTGGTTTGGTTTTTAGTGTATGTGCTCCACAGGCACAGTTTGGTTTCTGAGACAGGGTCTTGCTATGTAGTCCAGAATGGCCTTGAACTCATGGAGCCCAGATGGTCTTGAACTTAACAGCAATCCTTCTGTCTCAGCCTCCTGGGTGCTAGGATTACAGGTATGTGCTACCACATCCGGCTCCATTTTCACATTTACTTGAGACAGGCTCTATAAAACCATGCTGGGTACCCCAAAATTAAAGACTACAAATGTATAAATCTATCATCTCCTATTACTTCACAGCTTTACATGCTTCCCGCCAGCCCAATGGCTCTGAAGTATCGTCTCCTTGTTGCCATTTAAGAAAGGTCTCAGAATCAATCTTAATTACTGAGGAGCTCTCAAAGGGCTGTTGCTGACCTACGTTATAGCCATCAATATATATAGTATTAGAAATTAACAATATTTTATCAATCCATTTAAAATAAGCTCTTTATATGTCTAAATAACATTTTTATCAGAAATAGTTGTATTTTCCAGAACAAAAATGTATAGGCTAGTGAAGTGGTTCAGTGGTAGAACACAAGCTTAGCATGCATACTGCTCTGTATTCAATCTCTAGCACCACAAATGCATATGTATATATAGTTATAAATGTGTAATATATACTATTTATACTATACTATATTTTTATATATATAAAGGATGGCACCATTTTGCATTTTTCCCTATCTTTTTGTGTGTTCCGGACGCAGGTGGCTCCGTCGCCATGGGGGGCTGCGCTCCGGCTGCGCGCGGCCCCGCCGAGCCGCGGTGCACCCCGGCTTGGAAAACAGTAACCAAGGCTCCAGGAAGATGAGGAAGAGGAGGGCCTTGTGCTGGAGAAGCAGAGCTAGCTCTTTCCCTATCTTTTTAATGTCTACTTAATAGAAAAATGGCAAGATATACTCTCATGTTTTTCTGTTTTATTTTTTTTTAATTTTAAAGAGACAAAAAATGATACACAATTTCAAAACAAGACAACAGGAAATTAATAATGGTTATTACATTGTTATCTTCAAATTGTTATCTTCAAAGTCTACCAGGTTCGTTGTTTTGAGACAAGTTTTTGCTATACACTTCAGACTGAGCTATAGTTATACAGAGTAATAGGTTTCATTCAAGCAGATATGTATGTGCACATATTTTCCCTATGACTCCCCTCATCCAACCCTGCTCCCTAGTTTCACATGTTTGGGGGCAAAAAGTATATTGCTTAAGTATCAGTTGAAATGTGCAATCTTGATGAACTTTTACATTAAAATCTAATTATGGTCTGTCTTGCACTTTGAATCTTTTTCCCATGCATGATTTCATAACATTATAAACCGGTTTTATAGGTTCAGTAAGTTACATAGATCTTCCAAATGCTGACATGTATTTCATTACACACTGCCCAAAGAAACCCCTCCAAAACAAAAGCACATTCATTAAGTATCACTATCAATCACATCAGAACTTATTGAAAAACTGTCTAGCGCATAGCAGCAGCAGATAAATCTCCCAAAATTCTAATTTTTATTTAAAAGCTCAATTTTTATAATTGCCAATATACAATGTCAGTTTTTCCTGGAAGTAACAAGCTCAATACACTCATTTTTGAGGAAATGGCTGCCAAATCCCCATGACCAAAAACCATAGCCTTCCAGTCATTCCTTCAAATAAAAGTTATTTAAATGAAAGGAAAAAAAAAGATAATTCAACTTGAAACTCTATATGACTATGAAGACACAATGACTTTTAGTATGGCTGGAAGTCACTACCTTAACTCATGCTAGCAGTTTCAGCCATTATTGCTTTTTCACCATTAACATCGATGTCAGCACAGTAAATAAGGTAAATAATGAACTAGTATCATTATGAAAACTGTTTTAACCCTGCAAACTCAAAGACAGTCTCAGGGACCACCACACTTGCATTCTGTGGAACTACACTTTAAGTATCATGGTTTAGCGGGGCGTCCTTCCATATGTCTGCAATCCCAGCACTTGGGGAGGCTGAGATAGGAGGATCTTTGCAAGTTCAAGACCCAGCCTGGGCTACAAAATGAGCTCAAAGCCAGCCTGAACAGTGTAACAAGACCGTCTCAAAAAAATTTTTTTTAATTAAAAAAAAAAAAAAAAAAAGAATCACGGTTTAGAGGAACAGTGGTGATTCACAGGTTTAATCTCAGCACTCTGGGAGGCTGTGGCTAAAGGACTGCAAATTCAGTCCCAGCTTGATCAATTTAGTAATGTAATCAGGTGGGGGGTTGTGGGGGCTGGGAATGCAGTTTAGTGATAGAATCTGGGTTCAAGCCCCAGTGTCACAATAAAGAATCACCGCTTAGCTGGGCATTGAGGTGCCTAGGTCTATAGTCTCAAGTTAGTTTAAGAGGCTGAGGCAGAGTGACTGCTTGAACAGAGTGTAAGACAACCAGTCTGGACAACATTCAAGATGCCATTATAAAAAACAAAACAAAATAGAACTGGTCTTAGATAGTCTATTTAGGATCCACTGAGAAGAGTATATATGAGGAAATAAAAAGTAATTAAGATTTCTTTAACTAGAATTTTTATGTACATATTAAAATTATTAAGATTTCACATTTAGAAGATTAATTAACATATGTTTTTCAACTTTCTGGTAGCTGGAAAGGTTTGGAACTCCAACTACTTTAAGAGGAGTTAAAACTCTAGGAAAAAATAATTTATCCTCCTGCTTCTTCTGTTATAAAATAGAGGTGATAATCCCAAGGACAATGGTAAACAACTGGAAGATGGTAACAGTACAATTTATTAGGGGCTTAACATTGTGTAATGTTTTTACTTCAACTCTCACAATGTTATGAACCAGGTATAATTGTTACTGGTTATAAGCAACTTATCCATGGTCACTCAAGTACTACATGTAAAATTCAGAAATGAATTTAAGTAATCTACCTCTGTGTACAAAATATTGCCGAAAGTGTTTCAGCTTTGATCTGTGTGTGTGTGTGTGCGCATGCACACTGCTGCTGGCGACTGAACCCAGAGCACACTACCCAAGTACTCTACCATTGAGATGTGCCCCTCACCTCCTTTGTAGGAGCATAAACACTGGGTCCACCATGCCAACCCTTATTTTCTATGGTAAATTTGTATCTGGCATAATAGTAGCCATTTGTGCATCTCATTATGTTTCTGTGAGGGATACAGGAAACAACCTATGTGTTTACCCACTTGACATGATGAACAGCACAGTATGTGCACCTGTGCAAAAGCAGCAAAACAGGATTTTTAACCATGTTATGCTCCATCTAACTGGTTTTCCATATGTGTACTCGAGCATCACAGAGGGTCCAACAGACCCACACCACTTCAAGATTTATTTTTTTAAAAAGTTTCCTTTTGATTTTTCTGGTGGAAGTAGGAAATTCAGTACAATGGCATATGAAAAACCAGATTTGCAAGTTTTGAAGGAGGTCAAAAGTGAATCATCAGATTACTTACACATGGATGAAGATGATCCATTATGGTAAAATATTTGCTTTCTTAACAGAAGAGTGGTGTAGGTGGATTCTGACGATAATGACGATGATGACTTTGGCATTGGCCATGTGAGCCAAATTTCCTGAGACAATGAAATGGAGCAAGAGTTGACCAATACAGGCACAGGGAATGTAGATCTCGTGGATTTAAATGACAAAGAAAACAGCAATGTGAAAAAATATTTGATGAGCTGAAGTGGTACAAAATGGTCATGCACCAAATGGAACAACCCAATGTTAGAACTAAATCCAGAAATATAGTGAGGAGCTTGTTGGCAGGGGTGAAACATATTAGACAGAATGCCAGCACTGTCATTCAATGTTGGAAAGTGTAACTGACTGTTATGGTTGATACACTGTGTCAACTTGGGGAGTCTGGAGGTTTGGCTGAGTAATTCAGCAGGAAGCCAGGGTGCTTACTTTGTATACATCCTGAGCCTGTGGAAGAGGAAAGGCATGGAGACTGTGTGAGAGCTACACGTCCCCTGGGTGGGGGCAGGCTGTTTACAAGGTAAGGGAGGGAAAGAGGCTGCTTGCAGCCATTCCTCCCTTTTGCTGGTTGTTTTTGCTGTGCTCTGCTGCCATGAACAGTTTGCCCTCTGCCAGGTGCCACTCTGCCTCTGAAGCAGCCAAGTATGGACTGAAACATCCATGAACTGTAAGCTAAATAAACCTTTCCTTCCTTCATTTTGGGTGTTGGGTATTTTGTCTCAGCCAGAGAAAAGTAACCAAGACACCGACAAAATGCTACAATGTGCTGTGAAATAAACAAAGGCTGAAATAGAAGTAAAAGGTTCTGCATGCACCAACAGGCATATTAAAAAATGTATTTATTATGACAGCTCACTAGGTGAACTGAAAGCATTCACAGGTCTGCTGTACTGATCAAGGCTTTCTCATGGTGACTGCAGGAAGGTAAAAGACTTATGCAAAAGCGATAGGTCAAAATATGGCATAAAAATTTATGCCTTTCCGCTGCTGCTCCGCTGTGGGCCCTGCGGCTGCTCCGCAGTGGGCCCCGCGGATGCTCCGCAAAGGGCCCTGCGGATGCTCTGCTGTGGGCCCCCTGGATGATCCGGTGGGCCCCGCGGCTGCTCCTTTGCTGCTCCGCAGTGGGCCCAGTGGCTGCTCCGCTGAGGGCCCCGCTCAGGGCACCTCATGGTCTGCACCCGCCCCCACCCATAGCACGATGACAGGGTGGAGCCAGGTGGTCCGCTGTGAGCATATGTGCTTTCCCACCTCCGACCATGGCAGTTTGTATACACCCATGTATGTTATAGTACAGTCTAAGGCAGCTATATCTCTTCCCAAGGCGAGAGTCCAAGGATAAATATAAACCCAGGAGTACAGTTATTATCACAGGGAAGATGACTGACTGAGTGGTAGGGCAATGGAGATGAGGGAGGAGAAAAATTAAATGATCAAATGGGCCATCATCTGTGTAACTGAGTAACAAAGGTGAAGGTAACATTATGTACAACAGCATCCAGAGCTAATTCCCTTCTATGTTCTCTATAATTCTGTATTTCCTCAGTCGTTTTTATATTAACAGAAGTGAAGATAACTTTATATTATACAGCATCCAGTGCAAATTCCCTACTATCTTCTCTGTAATTTGGTATTTCCCTTAATGTTTTTGTGTTAACTAATGTGAAGGTAACTATGTAATACAACATCCAGTTCTAATTCCCTACTATATTCTGTGTAACTTTGTATTTTCTGTATTGTTCATGGCTTTTCTGGTTCATATGTCTCCATTCTTTTGTCTTTAAAATAAAATTTAAAAAAAAATTTAAAAAAAAATTTACGCCCTTATAGATGCAAGGACTTACTATACTTTCAATTTAGACATTTATCCTGGAACTCCGCGATCAGGTCCTTATTCATATAGTAAACTGAATGGTGTTTTGAACAGTCTTGTTGCTCCTATCTCCCAGACTAATCAAAATATGACACTGACAATCAGTCTACCAATTTCCAATTGATGTTATATTTGCTAACAGCACAAGTTAACCAGTGCAAGAACTGTACACAGGAACAAAGCAGAAATTCCAAGTAAAATGCTGCAATTTTAAAACACAGCACTGTATAGTACAATTTTGGGATTTCAGAAAGATACAACATTGGCTTTGTATATGGCAAAGAAAAACAAACTGGTACTGCTGGTGTCAACACTGCACCATGATAGAAATACTGATAGAGAAACCTCAACAAAACAGAAGCCTGAGATGGAAACTTTCTACAACAAAACCAAAAGTGGAGTAGATGTTATTGATGAGTTAGGCAGCAACTACGATGTCACTTGAAACACAAAACATGAGCCAATGGTTGCGTTTCACTCAATCATAAACATGTGGCATAGTTTGATGGTTTACAAAGAAAATAAGTTAAAAATATCACAGAGAAATATTCTTAGAAGATTTGAATTGGGACTCATAAGAGACTTTATAGCAGAGGAAAACCAAAATGTTTCCGCCCAGCAAACTAGGCAAAAAAATTGTGAAGCACACTGGCAAGCTAATAGGTGAACAGGCAGCTGCAGCATAGGAGGGCAGGAGAAATAGCTCAGCGGCACAGCACCTGCCTGGCAAGCACGAGGTCCTGAGTTCAATTCCCAGCACACACACACAAAAAAGACCTACCATAACAATAGAAAAACAAAACATGTGCCATCAGTATGAGCATAATTATTTTTATGTTGATTCTTCCATCACTCTCCAGAAACTATATATAGTTAATATATTTCACAGTGTTTTCAGATGTACTCTACTACAAACAACTCATTGTAAGAGTCCTTTGAGTTTGTTCAAATATATTGTATTTTTATTGTATGCTTATTAATTTGCAATATAAACTTGTATTTACTGAAAACTATTCTAATTCAACCCTGAAAAGAAAGCACTGATTTTTTTAAACACAAGAGCACTTTCAAAAGTTCACTGCTGAGAGTCAACAAATATTTACTCATTTCCTATTTCCCAAATCAAATACACAAACAGTAAATCGGTTAGACTTTCTCCTTAAACTATTTAAATTCAACTTTCTTAAAGTATGGTAGGTAACACCTGGGCCAGAATCACAGGAAGCATTTATTCAAAGGGCAGATAACTAGAGTGAACTCCAAGTCAACTGAATCTGAGATGCCAAAGACACTCCCATACTGGCATTTCAAGAAGCTCTCCAGGCCAGGAGTGGCGGCACATGCCTGTAATCCCAGCACTAGAGAGGCTGAGGCAAAAGGATCGCCAAGAGTTCGAGGATAACCTGGGCTACACAGTGAGTTCAAGGGCAGCAGCATAGTGAGACCCTGTCTTAAACAACAACCACAACAACCAAAAGAAGCAGCTCTCCAGGCGATCCTCAGCCATTTACTGAATATACATTCTCAATATTCTAGTGAGAAATAAGAGACACCTAAGTAAACAAAAATAAACATTTTCAAAGTCAGGCATGGCGGCTGTAATCCTAGCACTCTGGAGGCTGAGGCTGGAGGATCACAATTCAGGCCAGCCTACAGAGCAAGACCATCTCAAAAAAACATGCTTCAAGGCCAACCTACATAGTGAGACCTTGCCTGTCTCAAGAAAATGGAAAAAATAAATGTTTTAGATTTCAGCTGTGCTGTAAAAATAAAAAGTCAGCGTGACCTGGAGGAGTACTTTAAAACCAGTAATCAAAAAAAAAAAACCTTTCTGAGGAAATGTTTGAGGGGTTCCTTTATCCAACAGTGGTTCTCAAACCGTAGTGTGCATCAGACCACCTAGAAGACTTGCTAAAACAACTGCTAATTAAAAAGGCTGGAATGTAGCCCAATTATTTGCATTCCTATCAAGGTACCAGGGCCAGGGATATAGCTCAGTGGCACAAGTGCCTGCCTGGCAAGCACAAGGTCCTGAGTTCGATTCCTGGTACCAAAAAACCCCACAAAAAAACAAGATACCAGATAATAATGGTGTCAACACTGGTCTAAGAACTACACTTCTTAGAATCATCAATCTAGAGAGAATAGCAAAAGCTATCAAGTAAAACACAACCATTGAGTGTGATGGCACATGCTTGTAATCCCATCACTTGGAGGCTGAAGCTGCAGAACTGCTGAGTGTTTGAGGCCATTATGGGCTACACAGTGAGTTCAAAGCTAGCCTTAACTATATAGCAAGACCCTGTATCCAAAAACAAAAAAAAAAAAAAAAAAAAAAAAGAGGGGAGCATGCCAATAGCAAGAGCATGTGGGTTAAGTAAAAGCAGGGAAAATTTTTTAAAAGCCAGTTAGGAGAGAATGGGTACTAATCTTTTCTTCAGAATCAACTAAGGAAGACAGTGAATTAAATTATCAGCTATGGTTTGCCAGACGAAAGAAGATAAAATCACAGTCATTCAACAATACTCTACATTTTTGGACCATTTCAACTATAAAGCATTTTCATATTTATCACTTAATCTGATTTCGTGAGATATAAATGAATGGTTATTAGCTTCATTATAAAGAAACTAAGGGAAAAAAATAAAATAAAAAAATAAACTAAGAAAAGCCAAGCATAGCTGTATATGTCTAGAACCCCAGCACTCTGGGAGGCCGAGACAGGAGGATGGGAAATTTGAGCCCAGTCTGGGAAACTTAGTGACATGACAATACTCTGTCAAAATAAAAAATATCCAAGATGTGGCTCAGTGCAAGAACCCTGGGTTCAATCCCCACTGTCGCATACACACAAAAAGTAAAACAAATTGAATAGTAAAACTATGTCGCCTAAGTCCAATATGCTTTCCAGCACAGCTTTTGGTCACCTTCCACACCATGCTGGGGACTGAACCAAGGCCAGGGCATATGCTAGTTAAGGTGCTCTACTACTAAGCAACACCTCTAGCCCTTTTGAGACAAGGTGTCACTATGCCACCTGGCCCAGCTCTCAGTCTCATTTTTTAAAAAACAAAGCAAAGGGCACATACAGGGGTTACTACGAAAATATTCCCTAGATTCCCTACCTAAAAACATAGTAGATTACACACTCAAATTTGCTTTAGTGTTTAGAAAGCAATGTTGTTTAATATTTATTCTGTTCTACTTACAATAGTTCAAAAACCAAAAAGATGTGTGTGTGTGTATGTATGTATGTATGTGTATATATATATATATATATATATATATATATATATATATATATATATGTTCCCCCCCCCCCCCAGACAAGGTTTTGCTATGCAGTTCAGGCAGGCCTCGAGTTTACTTTGTAGCCCAGGCTGGCCTCAAATTTGAGGTGATCCTCCTGCCGCAGCCTCCCAAGTGCTGGGACTACAGGTGTGCACCACTGCATCCAGCTCAAAAGATAGAGAATTGAAAAGGAAATTTATAGATTACTTTTCTCTCCTACATAAATTTCAGAAAGGCAGTTTTATAGCCTCAATCCCATAGTAACATCAAACACTTTGCATCCTGAGGTCCCTCTAAATCTCTTTCTTAATCCAAGTTTTCACAAGAAACCCGAATCTCATGTGTTTTACTATGTGCAAGGGGCCATAGCTATCCTCTATACAACCATTATCATTAAATATCTTCTCCATCAACCAAAACGTTCCCCCCCACACACTGGGAACTGAACTCAGAGACTTGGCACTGAGCTATATCCCAGCCCCCCCCCCCATCGCTTACTTACTTATTCAATTAACTTTTGTGACTGAGTCTACTAAATTGCCCAGGCTACACTGGGCTGGAATTTGCAACCCTCCTTCCTGAACTGCTTAGGGTCCTGGGATTACAAACGTGCCAGCACTCCCAGATGAAAACTTGTTGTTAACATCCTACCTGTATGTTCCCATAATATATCACAATCAAGACAGCCAGAATTAAAACCATTGTATCCTCCCTTCACCACACACACCTGCTTTTGTACTTCTGTACCTATTTTTTCTTTTTGTTGTTTTTGCATTGGAGAATCACACCCAGGGACTCGCACATGATAGGCAAGCACTCCGCCACTGAGCTACATCCCTGACCTTGTGCCAGAATTCTTTATCTGCATTAACAGGCAGCTACCAAACAAGAAGCCTGGAACACATCTACCATATGTATCTCCCTCACACCAATTTCGCCACCACTCTCCACCTCTATTCCTACCACTACTTACCACCAGCTACTAATAATAAACTGACATTTCATTAATAACTACCGTTACTAGTCATTACACATTTTCTCTCATTTCATTCTCTCAATAACTCTATGAAGTACTTTTGCCCATACTTCACAAATGTGAAAATTGAGGATAAAAATATTTAATTTGTCAAAGTAGTAGACAACCAAACTCAATGTTTCACAAAGCCCATCATTCCCCACACTGAAACACTTCTTTCTGTAACACCTGCTATGAGTCCTTTACTACCCATTCCAAATGATAATTTCTCACCTAGATTACTGCTGAGATTCTCCTAACTGGTCTCCCTTCATTCCTGAAGTGCTTCAAATGATCTTTCTGGATCACAAACCCGATCCTTTTATTCTCCTTATACAAAAGCCCTTCCAGAAGGCCCACCAGTCCACACTGCACTCTACAAAATAAATCTCAATACTTTACTGTAGATCCACAATCCCTTCCCTGCAGTTCCAAAACTCAAAAGCTTTGAAATTTCAGTTAAGTCTGCAACAAAACCCACCTGAGCTGCACGAGGCTATTAATTACCCATTATATCCCATTGTGACATTCATGTGTTTCAGTGCAGAATTAATGTGTGAGATGAAAACCCAAACCCCACTAGAGTACTACGTATGAGATTTTACTAGGAAAAACAGAATTTCAAGACACTATATATTCTGAAATCCAAAACACATCTAGACCCAAAGGTTTCAGACAAGAGTTTGATCCCTTATATTGCGCTGATCAATCCAATGTAACTTCCACCAACTCCTTTACATATCCTCTATTTGCAAAGATGTAAAAGATGCCCTATCTCTCTCTCTCTTTTTTTTTTTTTTTTTGAGACAAGAGCTCGCTGGGCAGTTCAAGCTGGCCTTGAGCTCACTTTGTAGCCTAGGATGGTCTGAAACTTGCAATGATCCTCCTGCCTCAGCCTCCCAAGTGCTGGGATTACAGGCCTGCGCCACCAAGCCTGGCTTGCCCTGTATCTTGAATGCCCTCCAAACCAGTAAAGTACTCACCCTTCATGAAACTGCTCCAGGATTTCCCTTACTGTGAAGTTTCCTCGACCTTCCCTCCACTATACCACAATCATGGTAGTGAGTACCTACCTCAACTACTGCATGTTAGACATCTATTAGACCGTGAACGAGATCCTCATTGTCAAATACAGTATTGTATTGTCCTGAACACTACGGGCTCATTAATAGAACAAATCAAATACATGCCCAGGTCTCCCCAACTTCCACTCCCCTTCAAAGTTCATTTTTCCTTCATCCTCAAACCTTACAATTTTCCCTAAGCAGCCAGGCCCCTCACAACTATTATCACTTCCCAAGTTCCTCCTTCCCAAATGTCATCTTAAAACTACTTTGTAACAGGCGCCTTCTTTTGGTCTCAAGCTCTCCAATGTCTTTCATTTACCACCATTTAATTCTTAGTCTCTCTCTCTCAGCTGAGAACAGGCCAATTCTCCTGCCTCCAGAGCCCGTATCTTTCACTCTCTCAACAAGCCCTCTCCTGGTCCAGGTCCTCTAGCCTACACTTCTGCAAACGGGTCTCTCGGACCCGTAATCCTCCTGCGACCCGATCCCCCGGCCCCAAAACCAGCGCTAGGCCGTGCCCGCACCCACAGCTCCGCCGCAGCCAGCGTCCCCTCCCCCAGCCTGCGCGGCCGGTACCCTCCCTGCACCCTGCCGTTCCGCCCTCGGTCCAGTTTCTCCCAAACTGCCCCAGGGGCCGTGTCTGGCGCCCAGCACACCCCAGGAGACAGCGCCGATGCGAGCACCCTCCCCGGCTCGGCAAGCCCCCGCGGCCCAGACGTCGGCGGGCCTCGGCTCACCTTGATGGACGTCGCCGGTGCTGCTCCCCGGGACGGGCAGGCTGAGCTGGCGCTCGGGTTCCGGCAGACAGCGCAGGCAGAAGGAGTGCAGGCAGGGCAGCAGCTTGGGCTCCGCCTCGCGCCGGCTTTGCAAGCTCTGCTGACACACGGCGCAGGTGTCCAGGAGCGAGGCCGGCGGCCCCAGGGGCGGCCCCGACGCGGGACCCGGGGCGGGAGCCGCCGCCGGGGCTGGGGCGGGCGTGGAGACCAGCCCTCCGGGAGCCCCGGGCCCCACCGAGGCCGCCGGGGCCGAGGCGGCCGACGCCGCGCCCGAGGAGGCCGCGGCCGCCCCCCCGTCGTCCGGCCCGGCCGCGCCGCCCTCCGCGCCGGGCCTGCTGCCTTCCTCCTCCTCCTCCTCCTCCACCAGCACCGCCGCGAGAGGCGGCTCCGCCTCCTGCGCCGCGGGCCCCGCGGCCACTGCAGTCACCGGCGCGCCGCCGCCGCTCTCGGCCTCGCCGCCGCCTTTGTTTTCCGCCATGTTTCCCTCTTTGAACCCGCCGGACCGCCCCGCGCCGCCAGCCGCCCGCGCCGCCGCCGCCGCCCCCAGCCTCAGCCGCAGCCGCAGCGAGAGCGGCCGCCGAGAGCGAGCGGGCGAGCGGACCCACGAGAGCGCGCGCGCACGCGGCGCCCCCGCCCTCGCGTCGCGCGGGCCAAGGCGGGAGGGTGCGGCGCGCACGTACGCACGGACGCCACCTGGGGGAGGCGGGAACTTGGGGCGCGCGCCCGGCGCTCCGGTTCGCCTGTGTCTGGGTCCGGTGCAGTTGCTGGCGTCAGGGTAGCAGCTCGTGAATTCCGAAGACACTTTTGAAGTTAGAAGCGTAGACGCTGGGTAGTCTGCGGCGGGCCGTGGTTTCGAGCGGAGGCGCAGCAGTGGTTCGAGGCGGTGGAAGGAACGACGGGAGGAGAGGACGCCGGGCCGAGGCTTCCCGGGAAGTCTGCCGGGAGGCGCCGTCCCCTGCGCCGGGGCGTCTCCGCGGGGCCTCACCTGGCGCGCTGTCGGGCGCCGAGGTCTCCAGGGCTCCGCGACGGGGAAACTCGCGGCGTCTCCCGGAGGCCCAGTGCCTGTAGGGAGCGCTAAAGCAGGGCGCTTTTCTTTCTTTCAGCTGCAGGTCTGCCACGAATAGGCTGAAAAAACTTGAAGAAGAAACTCCGCTACAGCTATTTTTAGCTTCATTGAGTGAGTCTCAGCCTTAGTTACAGATCAGAAAATCAGCGGAGGAGCTTCTTCAAAGCAGAGGTGCCAGGGCCACGCCCCAGGGCTGAGTCCGGAAGTGGGGGAGAGCGCCTTCTGATGTTCCTTCTGATGTGCGTCCCTTAGAGGAGTCCCTTGTCTACCTTGCTGTGTCCTTCTGAGAGTCACGGGGGCGGGGGCAGGGCTGAGTGACATATCAGTAACGGGGTTGCTGTACAGCCCGGCGCAGCGGCGGCGCATGGTTGTGTTCCCGTGCTCTAGGAGCGAGAGGGTCGTGAGTTCCAGCCCAGCCTAGGTGGATTAGCAAGACCTTTTTAAATTAAAAGGTCTTGAAGGACCTTTTTCTACTGAGCTCAGTACGAAAGCTAAGTACAGAAGGTGTTCAATCTGCAGTACCAAATAAATAAAAGGGAAAAAGCTGTCTTTTTAGTAGAGAAAGTATTTGGGAGACTTCGTGTAGTGCAATAGCTCTTTGAGAATTAGGCTTGTAAATTCTCGAAATACACTGGTGTAAGTCCTTACACCCTTGCAGGACTAGGGTGTAGCACAGTGGTAGAGCCTGTAGGTTTCAGCCCCAGTGCCACAAAAAATACATTAATAAAAACGAGCCACAGAAAAGTTACCATTTATTTCAAAAATATTTATTAGCCTATTTATTATGTGTGAGGTAGTGTTAGATGTGCTGGGATTACAGTAAGAACAAATGTACTCTCACCTGCAAATAGTTTACATCTAATGTAGGAAAATATGTCAGAGAGTAGTAGTAAAGTGCTATAAAGAAAAAACCAGAGACGAGGAGGAGGGCCTCTGTTGGTAAGGGGAAGAAGCCTCTGCAAAAGAATTTAGAGGTAGAAAAACGTAGCAAGTGCAAAGGACCTGAGGCAAACAGGAATTCTGAGCTTGTTGGAGGGACAGCTAAGAGTCATTGTGCCTGGAATAGAGCAGTTTGAGCAGGGAGAGAGCAGAGGACTTGGATAAGCAAGTTATGAAGGAGGCCAGGCCCAGTAGAGATAAGATCTTCATTTTTTAAAAACTTGTTCACCCTTTGTAGGACTTCGGAACATATTTTCTCCCATCAAACATTTTAAGTTGACTAAAATTTGCCATGAATTTAAATAGTTGCAGTCTTATAACACGTTTTGTAATATATTTACAATGGTTAGGTAATTTTTAAAGCCAGTGGAGAAGTGAACATGGAAATGGTTTACCTCCATCAACCATTTTAAAGCCGCTAATCAAAACATGTTATATTTTGTTAAGTATTAACAAAATTTCACAAACACAAAAATAAGTTATTGGGAAGATTTTTTTTTTTTATTTGACAATGTCTTTTAAGGAGTTACTTGGAAATCCCTCTCCCCCAGTCAGTTGGAGAAGCCATGAATGCTTACAACATTACTGGGCTAAGACAGGGTCCTATTCAATTCCATTCTTTATTTTTAGAGACTTGCACACTGCATTGAAAACGAGGCCCTGCCAGGCATGGTGGTACATCCTTATAATCCCACCAATCAGGAAGTGAGGCAGGATGACAACGTGTGTTTGAGGCCAGCCTTGGCTACATAGTGAGCTCAAGTCCAACCTGAGCTACATAGCGGGACTCTGTCTCAAAACAAAACAGAAACTAGGGCTGGGCGGTAGAGCAAGTTCTTGGCATACACAAGGGCCTGGGTTAAATTTCTAACGCCCCAAGATGAAAAAATTTAAAAATTGTAAACTATACTTAACACACAAATACACGATGAATTCTGTGTACATACACTGACTTAGGTGTCTCTTGGAGAATTTCTTCTGCAGGAGTACTCTAGAGTATTCAAGCTCTAGAGTTTTGTTTTTTGCATTTTTTGAAGTTTTATTGGTACATTTTAGATACATAATAACATTATGAATTTCCACTTGCACATGATAGACCTTCTTTTTTCCATTACCCTCTTCTCCCTTCAACCCTTCTTCCCCTCATTTTACCCCCTTCCCCTCCTCATTTACAAAAGCTTTGTTTCCATTTTTCTCCTTTTCCTTTTTTTCTTGTTTCTTCCTTTCCCTCTTCCCCCTTCCTTGTTCTGCTTCTCATTTGAACATTTTCCCATTTTACAATATCTGTTCTACATTGTTTCTTATTTACACTACTTCTCACAGGAGAGAAACTGCAATATTCACACATCTGTGCCTCATTTATTTCACTTAAGACTGTGGTCTTGAGTTGTATGTATTCATTTAGAAATGTCTCAAGCTTCCTTCCAGCTGAGTAGTACTCCATCCTATAAAAAACACATCTTTATCTATTCATCAGTTGATGCATATTTGGGCTGTTTTCAAAATTTAACTATTATAAAGCCAGGCATGGTGGTGCACACCTTTAATCCCAGCACTTGGGAGGTGAGGCAGGAGGATGGTTGGGAGTTTGAGGCCAGCCTAGGCTATAAAATGAATTCAAGAACAGCATAAACTACATAATGAGACCTTGTCTCAAAAAAATTTACCTATCACTATAAATGTTGGTATACATATATCATTGTGGTGCCATGCTTTTGATTATTATGAGAAGACAGAAAAATAGCTGGGTCAAGTGGAGCCTCTAATCCTAGTTTTCTGAGGAATGCCGACACCAGTTTCCAGGGGTTGCACCAGTATATACTCCCTCCAACAATGGAGAAGGGTACCTTTTTCTCCACAGCCCCTCCAGCATTTGTTACTGTTTTAGATAATAGCCATTCTTTCTGGAGTGAGACGGAATCTCAGCATTGTTTTAATTTGCATCTCTTGGATGATCAATGATGCTGAACATTTCTTTATATGTTTATTTACCGTTTCTACTTCATCTGAGAAGTGTCCATTTCTTTTAAATGCTCATTTTTGAATTGGGTCTTTAAATTTGGTAGGCCTGGTTTTGCATTCTCTATATATTCTAGATATTAGTCCTTTGTCTGCAGAACAGCTGACAAAAGAATGCTAGCTCAGTGTGGATTGTTTCTGCATTCTTGGTGGTATCTTTTGCTGTGCAAAAGCTTTTTGGTAAGATGAGATCCCAGCTGTTGATTCTTTATGATAGTTCCTGTGTGATTGGGATTTTTTTCAAAAAGCTTTGCCTACATCAGTGTCTTCAAGAGTTCTATTTATTCTATCTTCTAGCAGATTTAGTATTTCTGTTTTAATATTTAGACCTTTGATCCATTTATTTATTTATTTTTGTCTTATATCAACAGGGTCTCACTATGCATTTCAGACTGGCCTTGAGCTTACTTTGTAGCCCAGGCTGGCCTTGAACTTGCAACCATCCTCCTACCTCAGCCTACCAAGTGCTGGGATTACAGGCAGGCACCATCATCCCCAGCCTGCTCCATTTAAATATTAGTTTAGTGCATGGTGAAAGATACAGGTCTACTTTTAAACTTCAGCAAGTGAAAAGCCAATTTGTCCAGCACAATTTATTAAAGAGGCTATCTGTCTTCCAGCAAAGCTATTTGACTCTTGTCAAAGATAAGATGGGGGCTGGGGATATAGCTCAGTGGAATAAGCACCTGCCTAGCAAGTGCAGGGTCCTGAGTTCGATCCCCAGTACCGCAAAGATAAGATGGCTGAGTATGTCTGAAGTTGTTTATGCATTTCCTACTCTGTTTAACTGAATGTCAGGTCTGCTTTTTTTGTTGTTTGTTTGCATGTTTTGGTACCAGGAATTGAACTTAGGCCCTTGTGTTTGCCAAGCAGGTGCTTGTGCCACTGAGCTATATCCCCAGCTGGTTTTTTGTTTGTTTTTTTTTGTTTTGCTATACCATGCTGCTTTTATCAAAGTAGCTTTGTTGGATAATTACAATCAGGGCTTGTGATTCCCGCTTCTTGCCTTTGTTGCCCAGAATTGCCTCTGCTATTGTAGATCTCTTCTGGTTCCAAATGTATTTTAGGATTGCTTTCTCTAATTCTGTGACATATATGATTGGAATTTTGATCAGGATTGCATTAAATATGTATAACAATTTTGGAAGTATGGCTATCTTCACGGTATTGGTACTTCCTACACCCAAAACAGGAGATATCTTTGCATTTTCTGATACCCTCTTCAATTTCCTTATTCAGAGAACTGTAGTTCTCGATGTAGAGGTCTTCTGCTTCCTTAGTTAGATTGACTCCTAGGTATTTCTGGGGGGTTTTTGTTTGGGTGGGGTTTTTTTTGTTGTTTTGTTTTCTTTTTTGCTGCTATTGTGAAAGATATTGTTTCCCTTATTTCTGCTCTCAGTGAGCAGAAAGACTATTGATTTTTGAGTCTTGACTTGATATCCAGCTACATGACTGAATTTGGTTTATAAATCTAGAAGTCTTTTGGTGGAGTTTTTGGGATCTTTTATGTAGAGTATCATGTCATCCACAAAAACTGATAATTTAACTTCCTTTCCTATTCTTACTCCTTTTATTTCTTACTCTGATTTAATTGCTCTAGCTAGTGTTACCACACTATACTGAATAGGAGTGGTGATAGTGAACATCCCTGTCTTGTTCCTGATTTTAGAAAGAAAGCTTTCAGTTTTTGTCCATTTAGTGTGATGTTAGCTATAGGTTTATCATATATGCCTTTGATCAGATTGAAATAAATACCATGAACTCTAATTTTCTGTAGGATTTCATAGTGGATTGATAACTGGTGGTCAACTTATAACCCCCAGCTGAACTGAGTAAATGTGGTGTTGGGTGTGGGAGACCCACCTGGGTATTGTTGCCAACAGCATAAGAGGCAGAACTGGAGAAGGAAAAGTTAAGGCTGTTGGGAGCAGAGAAAAGGCTGTTGGGAGCTGAAAAAGGTTGTTGGGAGCTGGTAGAAGCTGTAAGGAGCTGTTGGTTGTTTTGGAGGAGCTCGTCATACTGGCTTTCCTGATGAACTTGACTGGAGAATGGCTTTAGTTCACTTTGGGGGAGCTCTGGTCCTCACTTTGAGCATCGCTTCCCGACTCTGGAGGGAAGATGGTGCATTGCCAGTCTTCTGGAGAAGCTTGCTGCATTGGCTTTCCTGAGGGGAACTCAGCTGTCTTGATCATTGGAGGAGCTCAGAACCTCACTGTTGCTGAGGATGGCTGTGGTACCTTTCAGGGGAAGCTCTGGTTCTCATTTGGAGTGTCACTTCCCAGTTCCAGTGCAGATCCCTCAGCCTGCTAGCACAGATCCTTCATCCCGCTGGCACAGGCTTCTGAGATTCCACCACTGACCTTTGGGCCTTCCCAGTGCAGATCCATGAAATAGGCCGGCAGGAGATGTGGGCTCTGGGCCTCCAGTTGGATTTGTGGGAGGTATTGTTATGAGCTTTAGGTCTTAAGCTGGACTCATGCAGGACATTTTCACAGGATCCAGGCCCTTGGCCAGATTGCTGGTCTATAGTGTGTGGACATATTTCCTGCATTCTTTTGTATGTCGTTCTTTGGGTGGCTATTATAAATAATTTTATAAAATAGGTGTCCTGTATTGTATTGTGTTCCCTTGCAAAAATATCCCCAAACCAACACGGATTTTTATTATGACTAGCTGTTGTATTGTGTCAGAAGCTTTTTCTGCATCTATTGAAGTGATCATATGGTTTTTGTCCTTTGCCCTGTTAATATGGTGTTTTACATTTATTGATTATGTTTAACCATCCATGCATCCCTAGGGTGAATCCTACATGGTTTCTTGACACTTTGCTGCATTCTGTTTGCCCCTATTTTATTCAGGATTTTTGTATCAGTGTTCTTTGGGGAGAATGGTCTGTTCACTAAGGAGACAATACAGTGTTTACACATGTGAGTCAGATTTATTTCACTTACGAGTATGGTCTCTAGTTGCATCCATGAACCTATGAAAGCCTCGAATTTATCCTTTATAGCTGAGTAGTACTCCATTGTATAAAAATACCACATCTTTTTTATCCATTCTTTGGGTGATGGGCTTTGGGGTTGTTCCCAAGATGTAGCTATGACAAATTGTGCTGCTATAAACATGGGTGCACATATACCATCGCTATGGTATGATGTTTTCAATCCTGAGAAAATACCCAGAAGAGGAATAGCTGAGTCAAATGGGATCTCTAATCCTAGTTTACTGAGGAATCTCCACACTGATTTCTACAGTGGTTTCACCAGTCTACACTCCTACCAGCAGTGGAGAAGGGTTCCTTTTCCCTCACAGCCCTGCCAGCATTTGTTATTGGTTGATTTCTTAATGATACCTGTTCTTTCTGGGGTGAAGTGGAATCTCAGTGTTGATTTAATTTGCATTAATTAAAAGCCCAATGATGTTGAACATCTTTTCATATGTTTATTTACCACTTGTATTTCTTCATCTGAGAAGTGTGTATTCATCTCAGATGCCCATTTTTGGATTGGGTCTTTGAATTTGGGGGTCTGAATTTTTAATTAATTGTATGTTCTACATAGAAGTCCTTCGTCTGAAGGACAGTTGGCTAGAATTTTTTCCCAATTTGTGGCTTTTCTTTTCACTTGGTAATTTCTTTTGATGTGCAGTATCTTTCTTCCAGTGAATATTTTTGGCCCCTTTGTCAAAGATAAGGTGGCTGAGTGTGTTTGTAGTTGTGTCTGCATCTTCTAACCTGTTCCATTGATCCTTGGGTCTGTTTTTTTGCCAGTACCATGCTGATTTTATCACAGTAGATTTGAAGGATAATTTCAAGTCAGGGATTGTGATGCCTCCTGCCTTGCCTTTTTTGCCCAAGGTTGCCTTTGCTATTCTAGGTCTCTTCTGGTTCCAGATGAATTTTAGGAATGTTTTCTCTAGATCTTTGAAGTATGCTAATGGTATTTTGGTCGGGATTGATTGAATCTATATAGCAATTTTGGGAGTATGGCCACTTTCATAACATTGGTTCTTCCTATCCATGAGCAAGGAATATCTTTCCATTTTCTAAAATCATCTTCGATAACTTTTTTCAGAGTAGTGTAACTTTCAATGTATAGATCTTTTACTCTTTGTTAGATTGATTCCTAAGTATTTTATTTTTGGGGGGTGCTATTGTGAAGAATGTGTTTTCCCTAATTTCTCTCTCAGTGAGTTTGTTGTTGGTGTACAGGAATGGTATTGATTTTTGAGTGTTGATTTTGTATGCAGCTATGCTACTGAATTTGGTTATTAAATCTAAAAGTCTTGTGGTGAAGTTTTTGGGGTCTTCTATGTACAGTATCACATTACCTGTGAATAATATTAATTTAACTTCTTCCTTTCCTGTCCTTATTGCTTTTATTTCTCTCTCTTGTCTAATTGCTCTGGCTAATATTTCCAGAACTATATTGAAAAAGAATGGTGCTAGTGGACATCCTTGTCTTGTTCCTGATACTAGAGTGAAAGCTTTCAGGTTTTGTACGTTTAGTATGATGTTGCCTGTTGGTTTGTCATAGATGGCTTTTATCAGATTGAGGTAAAGACCATCTATTGCAATTTTCTGTAGGGTTTTTATCATGAATGAGTGTTGGATTTTATCAAAAGCTTTTCCAAACCCTTTGAGATGATCTTGTGATTTTTGTCTTGGTTTCTGTTGATGTGACACAATTGTGTGTATTACATTTATTGATTTGTATATATTGAATCATCTCTGGATTCCTGGGATGAATCCTAGTTGGTCATGATGTATATAATCTTGTTGATGATTTGCTGCATTCTGTTTGCTAGTATTTTATTGAGGATTTTTGCGTCTATGTTCATTAGGGAGACTGGCCCATAGTTCTCTTTTTTGGTTGGGTCTTTCTGTGTTTTTGTATAAGGATAATTATTGACTCCAGGCATGAGTTAGGGAGAATTGCTTCCCTTTCAATTTCATTAAAGAGTTTGAGGAGTATTGGTGTCAGATCTCTAAATTTCTTGTAAAATTCAGCTGTGAGTCCACCAAAACCTGAGCTTTACTTTGTTGGTAAGTTTTTGTTTTTACTTTTATTTATTTTTTATTTTTTCTCTTTTTGAGCCAGGGTCTTGCTATGTAGTTCAGGCTGGTCTTAAGCTCACTTTGTACCCCACACTGGTCTCAAACTTGCAGCAATCCTCTTGCCTCAGCCTCCTGAGTGCTTAGATTACAGGCATGTGCCAACATACCCAGCTGGTAAGTTTCTAAGTATGTTTTCAATTTTATTGACTGGCATTAGGTTATTCAGAATTTTTATATCTTCTTGACTCAGCTTTGATAATCTTATGTTTCAAGGAATCTGTCCATTTCTTCTGTGTTTTCCATCCTGTGAGAGTAAAGATATTTGACATAGGTGTTGATCATTTTTGGAATTTCTACAGGGTCTGTAGTGATGTCAAACTTTGTTATTTCTATTGAATGAATTTGAGCTTTTTCTTTCCTTTTTTTGATAATGTGAGCTAGGAGTTTATCAATTTTATTTGTTCTTTCAAAGAACCAACTGTTTGATTCATTAATTCTTTGTATTGTTTTCTTTGTCTCAATTGTGTTAATTTCTGCTCTGATCTTTATAATTTCTTCCCTTCTTTGGGCTTGACTTGCTCTTCTTTTTCTAGAAGCTTGAGCTCTAACATTAGGTTGTTTATTTGTACTCATTCTGACTTCCTGATATGAGAATTCACCAGATAAATTTCTCTCTGAGGATAGCTTTTATTCTGTCCCACAGGTTCCAGTAAGTTGTATTTGCATCTTTGTTGGATTGTAGATATTGTTCAATTTCTTCTTTAATTTCATGTGTGACCTGTTGGTTGTTCAGAAGGATGTTATTTAATTTCCATATGCTTATGGAGTTTTTGCAATTTCTTTTGTCAATAATTTCCAAATTCAGTTCACTATGGTCCAGTAATATTTATGGGATCATTTCCATTCTTTTGCATTTACTTAAGCATGTTCTATGGGCTAGTTTATAGTCTAATTTAAAGAACATCCCATGTACAGCTGAGAAGAATGTATATTCTGATGTTGGGTGGAACACTCTGTAAACATCTACTAATCCATTTGTTTACAAGTTTGGTCCAGTTCTATTATTCCTTTGCTGATTTTTGTCTAGTTGATCTATCTCTTGGTAATAGTGGAGTATTATGGAACCACGTTACAATTTTGTTACTCGTTATTTGATTTTTCACGTCTCTTAATATTTGTCTTATATAGTTGGGTGCTCCCGTATTTGGTACCTATATATTTATGATTGTTATCTCTTCCTCTTGAAGTTTTCCACTAACAGGTATGTAGTAACCTTCTTTATACCTTTTTTTTTGGGAATCGAACTCAGGACCTTGCATTTGCCAGGCAGGTGCATATGCCACTGAGCTATATCCCTGCCCACTTTATATCTTTTGATCATTCTTGGTTTGAGGTTCCCATTGTCTGCAAACAGAATAGCTACTTCGGCTTTTTTGTGAGTACCTGTCACATGGAGTATTATTTTCCACCCTTTGACTTTCAGTCTGTGAATTTCATTTTGAGTTAAGTGTGTTTCTTGTATACAGCATATTGTTAGATTTTGTTTTTCCTTTGTTTTTTTTGTTTTTTTTTTTTGGTACCAGAAATCGAAGTCAAGACCTAGTGCTTGCCAGGCAGGGGCTTATGCCACTGAGCTGGATTTTGTTTCTTGATCCACTCTGCTAGTTGATTTCTTTTAATTGGTGAATTGAGGCCATTTACATTAATGATCATAACTGATATGCCTTGGCTTCTCTTTGTCATGTTATTTTCATGCTGTTGGTTCCCTACTTTTCCCCTCTGTTTAATTACTTGCCCTTCTTTGTGGTTTCTTTCTGTTTTTCTTCTTGGAGTTGTCATCATTTTTATCTCTTTCTAGAATGTCTTTAGGTACTCTTTGTAGAGTTGGTTTGGTGGTCATGAATTTCTTCATTTGTCCTTTCTCATAGAATATCTTATTTCTCCATTACTTTTGAAAGGTAGTTTTGCAGGGTACATAAATCTAGGTTGGAAGGTTTTTCTCAGTTGAAATACTTCTCTCCAAGGTCTTCTTGACTTGATGGTTTGTGTTGAGTAGTCTGCTGTGATTCCAGTGGGCTTTCCTTTATAGGTGATCTATTTCTTTTCTCTAACAGCTTTTAATATTTCCGTTCTTGTGGTAAATTTCTGCGACTTTGATTATTATATGTCTGAGTGTAGATTTATTTTGGTTATGGCTAATCGTGGTTGTATACAGCCTCTCTCAGGTGTATGTCAGATTCTTTACCCACACATGGTAAGTTTTCTGCTCTTCTGCAAATAGTCTTTTTATGTCATTTGTGTTGACTCCTCCTTTTTGATTGACACCTATCGGTTTTATACTGTTTCTCTTTGCATTATCTTACTGCTGCTGAATTGTTATTTCCTCATTCCTTGTTATTTTAGAGAGATCTTTCCTTTCATGATCACTAGCTGGAATACTGTCTTCAGTGTCGTATGAAAGTATATCCTATGTTTCATGCAAGTGGTTTTGCCAGCTTTCAATGGAATTTTTCATTTCCTGGATATCTTTTTGAATCTGTTTCATGCATTCTAATTCTTTCCTATATTATTCACTGAAGGTTTTCATCATTTTCCTATGCCCCTGTATTTTTTCTCTTTGTCTTCTTTAGATATGCTCAGCAATGGTTATCTCTTCCTTTTTTTTTTTTTTTTTACCTGAGATATTATTTCTGGGTTTTTTTTTTTTTCTTTTAGAGACAGAGTTTCACTATGCAGTTCAGGCTGGCCTTGAACTAACTTTGTAGCCCAAGCTGGACTTGAACTCCCAGAAATTGTTCTGCCTCAGCATCCTGAGTGCTGGGATTACAGGCATGTGCCACCATGCCTGGCCCCTTAGAGATTTTTTATGATGATCTGAACTCCTCTATAGCCTCATGGTATTACTTCCTCTACTTCAGTTTCTATCATTTCAGAAATTTCAGGTGTGTGACTTCTAATTTTCTGTATGTCAATTGCTCCTAGACTTGTTCTGGATGAGCTGGAGGTCTGAGATTGCATTTTCCTCCTCCATCTTGACATTTTCTATTTCAAAAAGTTTTTATTTTGTTTTCTGTGATGATCCTTGTGAGTTTTGTTAGAAAGTAGCTATATCACTAGTATCAGGCCTCTCCAGGAAAAATCTGTCCCTCAGGGATATCTTCTGTATATAGGACATTCTTGGTTTGTTTCTGTCCCAAGATCCTACCTTCCCAATTAATTGAGAGTAGGATGTTGGTCTCTGTTTGTCTTAGTCCCCAGTCCTTTGTATAGGGTCATGGGTATTACCCCAGAGCATCCCAATGTTGTTACACAAGGGAGAAGAATTGATTACAACAGATATGATATCCTAGCTACACTAGTACAATGAGCAATAATGATAGTATAGCAAAATTTAGAAATTGACAAACTGTGGTAATTATTGATTTTATACTTTATACCATAGGAGCAAAGTCTATAGTTATATAACAGAACCAATTGCAAATAAGGAGTTTGTATTCAAAGTTCTCCTTGTTAGAGTAAATTTACTCTGGGTTCCTCTGGAGGAGCTGATTGCTGTGTCCAGGTATTTCTTGCACTGACTGCCTGTCACACTGTGTAGGGGAATTGACCAGGTATCTGGGTTTCTCTGCACCAAGGTTCCTGAGTGCAGAGGCAATGGGTAGCATCTCTCCTTTTCTTAACTTTTTGATTTATGTAGCTATTTGCCTTTATTAAAACCTAGTATAGCTGGGCGTGGTGGCACATGCCTGTAATCCCAGCCCTCGGGAGGCTGAGGCAGGAGGATTGTTGCGAGTTCAAGACTACGCTGGGCAAGCTCAAGGCCAGCCTGAACTGCAGAGTGAGACCCTGTCTCAAAGACAAAAATAAATAAAATAAAATAAAACAAAATAAAATACAATCTAGTATAAAAGTTTTCTTTTAAAAACCTATAGCCAGGCATGGTGGTGCATACCTGTACTTCCAGTACTTTAGAGGCTGAGGCAGGAGGATCACTGTGAGTTTGAGGCCAGCCTGGACTACATAGTGAATTTCAGGCCAGCCTAAACTATGTAATGAGACCCTGTCTAAAAAAAAAAAAGTGCCCCCCCCCCCGTTGGAGCTGAGCTGAACTTCGCACAGCTTTGCTTTTGCTATTCTAGGCCTCTTCTGGTTCCAGATGAATTTCATAAATGTTTTCTCTAGATCTGTAATACACCATACGAATAGAGCCAAAAATAAAAATCACACAATCATCAACTGATGCAGAAAAAACTTTTGATAAAGTCCAACACTTATTCATGATAAAAACTCGACAGAAAATTGGAATAGATGGACTTTACCTCAATCTGATAGAAGGCATCTATGACAAACCAACAGCTAACATCATCCTAAATGGTCAAAAACTGAAAGCTTTCACTTTAAAGTCAGGAACAAGACAAGGATGTCCACTGTCACCACTCCTATTCAATATAGTTCCGGACCAGTCAGCTATGGAAAGAAACTTCTACAAACTGCAAGCTAAAATAAACCTTTCCTCCTTTAAAAAAAAAAAAATTATATATATATATATATATATTTCCGGAAATATTAGCTAGAGCAATTAGACAAGAGAGAGAAATAAGAGAACAAGGATAGGAAAAGAAGTGAAATTATCATTATTTGCAAATAACATGATATTCTACATAGAAGACTCTAAAAACTCTACCAAAAGGCGTATAGATTTAATAACTAAATTCAGTAGTGTAGCTGGATACAAAGTTAACATTCAAAAATCAATAGCATTCCTGTACACAGACAACAAGCAAACAGAGAAATTAGTGAAACCACACCTTAATAGCATCTAAAAAATTGAAATACTTAGGAATCTAACAAAACTAAAAGATCTATACGGTAAAAATTACAGTATTCTGAAAAGAGATGGAAGAGGATTTCACAAAATGGAAAGATATTCCTTGTTTATGGGTAGGAAGAACCAACATTGTGAAAATGGCCATAATCCCAAAATTGTTGTACAGGTTCAATGTATACCATTAGTATACCTCACAGATAAGCAATCCCCGGGAACAGAGGAAAGGCAGGAGGCACCACAATCACTGACTTGAAATTATCCTGCAAATCTACTGTGATAAAATCAGCATGATACTGGCAAAAAAACAGACCTGAAGGTCAATGGAACAGATTAGAAGATGCAGACACAGCTACAAACACACTCAGCCACCTTATTTTTGACAAAGGGGCCAAACATGTTCACTGGAAGAAAGATAGCCTCATTAACAAATGCTGCTGGAATTAACTGGCATTTCACATGCTGAAGACTAAAAGTAGACCCATGTCTATCAACATGCACTAAACTAAAGTCAAACTGGGTCAAAGATCTAAATACCAAAACAGAAACACTAAATCTACTGGAAGAGAAAGTAGGTAAAAATCTCAAAGACATAGGGCTATGCAGAGAGTTCATGAACAAAACCAAACTGCACAAGAAATACTTCAAAGAATCAACAACTGGGATCTCATTGAAAAATTTCTGCACATCAAAAGAAATCACCAACAGAGTAAAAAGAAAACCCACATATTGGGAGAAAAATTTATCCAACTTCCCCTCAGACAAAGGTCTTCTATCTAGAATATATAAAGAATTAAAAAACATCAGGCCCCCAAAATTCAAAAACCCAATCCAAAAATGGGTATCTGAGATGAATACGCACTTCTCAGATGAAGAAATACTAATGGCAAATAAATATATGAAAAACTGTTCAACATCTTTAGTCATTCAAGAAATGCAAATTAAAACAACACTGAGATTCCCTCTCACCCCACAAAGAATGGCTATCATTAAGAAATCAACCAATGACAAATGCTGGAGAGGCTGTGGGGAAAAAGGAACACTTCTTCACTGCTGGTGGGAGTCTCGATTGGTGAAACCACTATGGAAATCAATTTGGAGATTCCTCACAAAACTAGGATTAGAAGTCTCAACCCAGACATTCTCCTTCTGGGAATTTTTCCAGAAGAATTAAAAACATACCACAGCAATATAAGTGCACCCATATTTATAGCAGCATAATTTGTCATAGGGGAATCTTGGAAATAACCCAAGTGCCCATCAACTGAGGAATGGATAAAAAAGATGTAGTATGTTTATGCAATGGAGTATTACTCAGGTATAAAAAAAGATAAACGAGGCTTTTATAGTATATGGATGCAACTAGAGATAAATAGGGCCCACATATATAAACATCATATGGTCTCCCTAGTGTAAGAACATGAAAGAGTAAATAAAACCCAAAATGTACAATAGGTAATAGGAAAGGGAAAGAAATTGCTCAAAGGGAGGAACAACTGGGATGAGGGAAAGAAGAAAAAGAAAGTACTAAGAGAGCTGGCATAACTGTACTGCTGATGTCTGGTGGCTTATTGAGGGGAACAGTTAATGATTAAAATGTTTTTATGTATTTTGACCAATTTTGCATGCTTATATCTGGTAATCTGAGCAATTTATGTGAATATAACCATTTGCAGTATAATAACCATTGGTGAATTCCTACAATCCTGTCTAGTGAAACTATGTATTGTCTCTAATGTTCTTCTAAATTATTATTTTCTTATTCCCTTTAATGGTTCGATCAATCTTCTAATCTTACATCTGGTAATCTGAGCAACTTCGTTGAAGATAACAATATGTAATATAACAACTACTGTTAATCCCTATCATCTGATTTGAAACCCTATATCATCTCTAATGTCCTTGCTTTGTGTTGTTCTGTTCTGCTTTTGTTTGTATTTTGCTATTGTTCTTTTTTTTTAGTATTCTCTTTAAAATTAAATAAATAAAAGTAAGAAAAATCCTATATAATTATATATAGAGAGAAACCTACCCCATGAAGTTTGTAGTATTCTCTGAGAATGCAGTGCCTGGAACTGAACTGTTATGAAATACTTTTCACATTGAAACAGAGACCCTGCTACATCTCTGATCTGTAGTGGGGGCCCAGAAATCTTACAGGTGAAACTGTAAAATAAATCCACGGGTGAGGCTGATGAAGAGACGGTGTCATAGAGGGTGATTTTGTGTTGTAATGCCAGAATGCTTGCTTTGGAGCCCAGTCCCACCAACTATTAGCTAAGTTGTTTGCTACAGTGTACTTTCCTGAGTTTATTTATTAGTAAGGTGTTTACTACTCAAAGGACCTACATCAAAATTTGACAAATAATATTTATAAAGTGCTGCTAACAGAGCCTAGTATATGGTAATCCTTAATATAAAAATAGATCCAAAGTTCCCCAAAGGGACAGAACTGGCAGGGGAAACCAATCTTTCCTCAGGTGATCCCCACAGAAAGCCCTAAGAGTAGTGATGCTTAATTAACCTGAACAACAAGTTAGGGAGATGTTTGTCCCAATATTACCTTACTTAAACTACCGGCCCTGACTCTCTCACATAAGCATTATGAGAAAAACATGGTTTTGTAATAAAAGAGACCACTACAGGTTCTTCTGTGAAAAACCCCAGAGACTAATGGTAGCCAGAGGTGAAAAGAGCTTTTTAGCTGTCCAGAAAAAAAGAGCACTGGAGGTGAGTGGCCCATGTAGGTAAGCAATGATGACAGCCTATTGTGTCCATTAACTGGGCAGGGAGGTTGGCATCAGTGAGGCACTAAATGCCCAAGGGCAGCAGGAGAATTTCCACAAGTCAGTCTGTCCCTCCGGTAGAGCACCCGTGGTCAGCAGTAGGAGCAGCACAGTGCATGGGGACCAAAAGAGGGAGACGAAGCTATCGTTGGGCTTTGATACATTTTTGTAATTGGCCAATACTTACATTCACCAGAGAATAAACCCAATGGATGAAAACGTAAAATTTTATTATTTAAAGTTTACTTCACAGTATTTTATATCGTACAATATACACTTTGATTTCTAAGCACTCTGTCTTCTGAATAAGTTTGAGAACCAATCATACCGAGAGAAACAGAGCAGTTCTGAATCTATTTATGTATCAGCTTTTCTGTGTCTGAAAGGATTCTAGTAATTCTGATAGTAAGCAGACATTTGAGGAGCAGTATGCAATTCACATACATACCGTATTCTTGCAATCAGTAAGATACATCCTAATTTGGGGGTGGTCTTTTTGAGACAGGGTCTTCCTATGCAGTTCAGGCTGGTCTTGAGCTCACTTTGTAGCCCACATCCCAATTTAGACAGTAATTAGGCTTCTAATTACTATCACTAGTGGATATACTATAGCATATTAGCTATCTATTGTTAGGTTGTTTCCAGTGTTTCATTATTCAAAACAATACTGTGATGAATAATTCCTTATATGTCTGTAATTATTTCTTCTAATTTTTACAGAAAATGAAATTGCTGACTGTACTACTATATAGTGTACACTTGAAGGATTTCCTATTGGATTACTAGATAATTAAATTTTAGGGGGTTTTTTGGTCTGTTTTTATTTCTATTTAGTTTGGGGGGTCTGTCCTTTGTAGAGTAGTTGTTTTGATGAATTTTGCTGTTATAAATAAAGATGAAATCAACATGCAACCTTTTTTCAACTCTGTACTTCTTTTCTAAACATGTGTATTTCCTCAGTCCACTCTGGCCAGGTTTCCACTTCCCTCACTTTATCAAATGTGCTCTCACCAACCTCAAGGCTTATGTCCATATTTTTACATCCAGTGGACGTATTTTCCCCCTATTAATTTTACTGTTTTCTCATGCACTAGTTAGTCCTGTTGACAACTCCCCTTCCCAAAGCATCTTTTCCTTGGCTCTCATGACATTCCAGTCCCCTGGTTTTCCCACTACCTGTGGGGCTGTTGTTTCTATTTTACAAAGTATGTCAGAGGTTCCCAGGACCATCTTTAGGCTCAGCAATGTGCTAGAAAAAAACATGGCAATTTGAAAAGTTATGATTTATTAAAGCTGTAGAAGTAGGTTAAAATCAACCAAGGAGGCTGGAAGTGTTGCTCAGTGATAGAGTGCTTATCTAGTCTGGATGAAGCCTTGGGTTCTGTCATGGTTACTTTCTTTTTGCTGAGACAAAATAGCAACACTCACAACTTAAAGAGGAAAGGTTTATTCAGGATCAAAGTTTGTAGAGGTTTCAATCCATAGTTGCTGAGTCTAAGGCAGGGTGGCATGGCAGAGGGGCATCACAGGAGAATTTGTCTATGGCAAGACAGGCAAAAGGCCACAGCTGCAGCAGCAAGCCTCCCTTTCCATTTTGATCCCGTCCAGGTACAAGACTTTCAGGTGGTGCCACCCTCATTCAAGTGGGCCTTCCCAATGAGTGGACTAATTTAGGTACCACATTCCTAATCCATGTTCACACACCCTTCATACATATTCACACACCCTAGATCCAGTCACCTCCCCAAAGCCTCACCTATGAGCACATGAGGCTTTGGGCGGACATCTAGGTACAAGCCATAATATGTTCCATCCCCAGCACTGAAAAAGAAAACCAAGAAACAAAACACACTGGTTCACACCTGGAATCCTAATACTCTGGGAGGTTGATGCAGGAGGTTGGGAAATTTAAAGACTTAGCAAAACCCTATCAGTCAATAGATTGATAGATGAGAGATAGATAGATAGATAGATAGATAGATAGATAGATAGATAGATGATAGATAGATAGATAGATAGATAGATAAAGCTGGGGATGTAGCTCAACATGGTGTGAAGGTCCTGGGTTCAATCCCGTGTTTCCCTAGAATAGTCTACAGTTTGCATCAGGCAGAACTTACACGACAGAGGTGAACGTTGTGAAGACCTCAAGCACTTTATTGGAGAGTATGATATGTCTACTCAAGATTTTGAAGAGTCTTTTAAAAAAATATAGTGGTCAGCCAAAAAAAGTTTCTAGATTTTTTCCTGGATCATGTAAATCCTTAATATATGGAATTTTTGTGATGAAGAGAAATACTCTGAGTTTTCAGTATCAAATAACAGTCTGTTTAAAATATTTTCATTAGAATTTTTTTTTACACATAGAAAATGCTACACATAGAATTTCTACACATAGAACACTAATGATGGTCAGTTAATTGTTTAAACTTTGAAGAAGCAGTCCTGGGGGGCAGTTTTCTATACCTACTCATGTTGTATCATCTCCCAAGTGTGTGCTTTGTTTGGTCACATGCGTGTAACTTACAGGCTAGAGACTGTTCCACTTAAACATTAGTGGTCTTTTTACATTTCATAGTGAGTGATACCACGAGTTCTGAGTTGTGATTTTTATTAACTTGTTGTTTCCTTTTCTTATGCTTTGTAAGTTTTAATATGCTAAAGTATACTATCATAATAAAGTGAGTACTCTGGTATCTTAGAGGATTTTTGCTTTGAGAATAATTCTCACTCAGTGATAACACAGCACTTAAAATTTCTGAAAGACATCAGAACAAAATCATTTTCTTAGTAAATGTGTTGGTTTGGAGGCCTATTGAAAGGGGAACAATAGAATATGGGACACATATTTTATAAGATTATTTATAGTAGTCATGCAAAGAATCATATACAAGAGAGTGCAGGAAATCTGTCCACACACTAAAGACCAAAGAATCCAGCTGAGGGCCGGGATAATGTCCCTATATGAGTCCTACATGAGTTCAGCTGAAGACCTAGAGCTCATAACAATGCCTCCCATGAGCCCAACTACAGGCCTAGAGCCCATGACAATGTCTCATGCAGGCCTGTTTCATGGATCTGAGCTGGGAAAGCCCAAAGGTCAGTGGTGGAATCAAGAAGGTCTGTGCAAGTGGGATGAAGGATCTGTGCTAGCAGGCTGAGGGATCTACACTGGAGCCAGGAAGTGATACTCAAAGTAAGAACCAGAGCTCTCCCCAAAAAGTACCACAGCCATCCTCCGCAACAGTGAGGTCCTGGGCTCCTCTGATGATCAGAATAGCTGAGTTCCCATCAGGAAAGCAAACACAAGCTTCTTCAGGGGACTGAGCAGTGCACCATCTTCCCCTCCAGAGTCAGGAAGTGATGCTCAAAGTGAGGACCAGAGCTCCCCCTAAGTGAACCAAAGCTATTCTCAGAGATAATGATGTCTCAAGCTCCTCCTCTGATGAGAACAGCCAAGCTCATCAGGAAAGCCAGCATGACAAACTCCTCCAAGAGAATTAACAGCCCTTTACAGCTTCTAACAGAACCCAATAGCTTCTCAGCTCCCAACAGCCTCTCTCTGCGCTCCCAACAGCCTGTCTCCTTCTTCAGTTCTGCCTCTTATGCTGCTGGCAACAGTCCTCAGGTGGGTTTCTCATGCCTAGCACCATGCTTACTCAGTTCAGCTAAGTGTTACAAGTTGACCACCAGTTGTCGATCCACTACTGTGGAATGAACTCAGTATGTCCTATGTATTAAAATATTCCTAAAGCTCTTAACTACTCTGATGTCTTCGTTTCATGTACAAGACTAATAGAGGGGGTAATTTGAGATGGAAGGTGAGCAGTATTTGAAAACCTCTTTGATCAATGGAAAAATTTTAAAGGAAAAACTTTAAACATATGAAAGTAGTGTGATTTTATTCAATTTTAAAGAGAGTAGTAAATGAGAAACAAACAAAAATATAGAACAGTAGCAGCATACCAGTATCACAAACATAAACAAATCAAAGTAAGAACATTCAAAGTGATACAGGGCCTGAAGACAAAATAATATGAATCAACAGTGGTTGTTACATACATATCGCTATCCTCAACTATGTTGCTCAGATCACCAGATGTAAGAATGAAAGATTGCTCAAACCATTAAAGAGAATAAGAAAATAATTATTAGATAAAACATTAGAGATAATACAGAGTTTCACTAGACAAGATGGTAGGAGTTCACCACTGTAATTCCATTGCATATTGTTACCTTCAAATCAGTTGCTCAGACCCCCAGACAAAAGCATGCAAAATCGATCAGAGCATAAAAAATTGTAAGCATTAACTGTTCATTTCAATAGACCATCAGACATCAGCAATACAGTTATCGCAGCTATTCATATATGTATTTATATTTTGCCTTCTTTCTTTTTCCCCTCATCCCAGTCCTTCCTTCCTTTGAGCATTTTCTTTCCCTTTCCTATCATCTATTGCATGTTTTGAGTTTTACCTAGTCTTTCAAGTTCCTATACAAAAAAGACAATATGATATTTACACATCTGGGTCTGATTTATTTCACTTACGAGTATAGTCTCTAGTTGCATCTGTTTACCTACAAAAGCCTTGAGTTTATCTTTTTTAATAGATGAGTAATACTACTCCATTGTATAAAAATACCACATCTTTTTTATCTATTCCTCAGTGGCTGGGCATCTCTGTTGTTTCCAAGATTTAGCTATAAAAAATTGTGCTGCTATAAACATGGATGCATATATATTGCTGTGATATGATGTCTTTAATTCTTCTGGGAAAATACCCAGAAGGATAATAGCTGGGTTAAGTGGGACTTCCAATCCTAGTTTTGTGAGGAATCTCCAAACTGATTTCCACAGTGGTTTCACCAGTCTACACTCCCACCAGCAGTGGAGTAGGAATCCTTATTCCCCACAGCCTCTCCAGCATTTGTTATTGGTTGATTTCTTGATAGCCATTCTTTGTGGGGTGAGAGGGAATCTCAGTGTTGTTTTAATTTGCATTTCTTGAATGACTAAAGATGTTGAACAGTTTTTCATGTATTTATTTGCCATTAGTATCTCTTCACTAGAAAAGTGTATATTCATCTCAGATGCCCATTTTTTGATTGGGTCTTTGAATTGGGGGGGCCTGATTTTTAAAAATTCTTTATATGTTCTAGATAGAAGTCTTTTGTCTGAGGGGCAGTTGGCTAAAATTTTTTCCCAATTTGTGGGTTTTCTTTTTACTTTATTGGTGATTTCTTTAGGTGTGCAAAAACTTTTCAATAAGATGAGATCCCAGTTGTTTATTCTTTGAAGTATTTCTCATGCAGTTTGGTTTTTGTTCATGAACTCTCTCCTACCCCAATGTCATCAGAATTTTTACCTACTTTCTCTTCCAATAAATTTAGTGTTTCAAAGATGTAAGTATTAAAGGTGAACAGTATTTGAAACCTTTGATCCATGACTTTAATGTAGTGCATGGTGAAAGACATGGGTCTAATTTTAGTCTCTGGCATGTGGAAAGCCAGTTTTTCCAGCACCACTTATTAAAGAGGCTATCTACCTTCTATTGAACCTGTTTGGCCCGTTTGTCCAAGATAAGGTGACTGAGTGTGTTTGTAGTTGTATCTGTATCTTCTAATCTATTCCATTGATCTTCAGGTCTGCTTTTGTGCCAGTACCATGCTGATTTTATCACAGTAGCTTTGTAATATAATTTTAAGTCAAGACTTGTGATGCCTCCTGTCTTTCCTTTGTTTGCCAGGATTACTTTTGCTATTCTAGGCCTCTTCTGGTTCCAGATGAACTTTAGGAATGTTTTCCCTAGATCTGTAAGGTATACTAATGGTATTTTAATTGGTATTGCATTAAATCTATACAACAATTTTTGAAGTATGGCCATTTTCACAATGTTGGTTCTTCCTATCCATGAGCAAAGAATATTTTTCCATTTTCTGATATTCTCTTTGATCTCTTCTTTCAGAGTACTATAATTTTCACTGTATAGATCTTTTACTTCTTTTGTTAGATTGATTCCTAAGTATTTCATCTTTTTAGACGCTATTGTGAAAGGTATGATTTCCTTCATTTCTCTCTGTCTGTTTGTTACTTGTGTACAGGAATGCTATTGATTTTTGAGTATTAACTTTGTATCCAGCTATGCTACTGAATTTGGTTATTAAATCCATGAGCCTCTTGGTGGAGTTTTGGGGGTCTTCTATGTAGAGTATCATGTCATCTGCAAATAATGATAATTTCACTTCTTCCTTTCCTATCCTTATTCCTTTTATTTCTCTCTCTTGTCTAATTGCTCTAGCTAAGATTTCCAGAACTATATCGAGTAGGCATGGTGACAGTGGACATCCTTGTCTTGTTCCTAACTTTAAAGTGAAAGCTTTCAATTTTGACCATTTAGTATGATGTTAGCTGTTGGTTTATCATAGATGGCTTTGATCAGCTTGAGGTAAAGGCCACCTATTCCTATTTTCTGTAGGGTTTTCATAGAAATATGGAACGCTTCACGAATTTGTGCGTCATCCTTGTGTGGAGGCCATGCTAATCTTCTCTGTATTGTTTCAATTGTAGTATATGTGCTGCTGAAGTGAGCACTGTGGTTTTATTTTTATAAGCCCATACTCTCTATCAAACGTGATTAATAATTAATAAATTGCCTAGAATTAAATCATTTATAGATTTTTTTTGGTACTTTGTGGTCTCGTTAGTTCTTTATTCTGGTCACTTTGAGAGATAATTGCAAAAAACGTTGCCCACCAAGCCCTGGTCTCAGGACTTTAACTGGAGATCAATCACATAGGTGCACAGTGTCCACATGTCCTCAGCCACTCAGACTCCATGCTCCCAAAGTCCAACTGTAACATACAGCTCTTCATATCCAATCTATTGCCTTGTTTTGTCAATTTGACTTTGTAAACATTTGCCCAAACCCTTCCGTTTGTCTTCATCTCTGCTGTCACCACCATAAGTCAACTCACTACCCTTGCCTCTGTGTCCATTATGTCTCTTCTGCCATTCATTGTGTAAAAGGCAGTAAGAAGCTGGCCCTGATGGTGTCCTCCTATAATCCCGGTACTCTGAAAGGCTGAGGAAGGAAGATTGCAAATTTGAGCCCTACCCGAGCAACTTACCAACCTAGTGACATCCTTTCTTAAAATTTAAAAATTTATTTTTATTCATTTTTTTATAAGTTGATAATGAACTAAATGTACTCTTTATTATAATTTTTTTGGTACCAGGAATCAAACTCAGGACTTTGCACTTGCCAGGTAGGTGCTTGTGCTGCTGAGCTATATCCCTGGCCACAATGTAAAAAAAAAAAAAAAAAAAGAAGCAAGCATAATCATTTCAGAAGGAAATTGGTCCTTTCTCCTGCACCTACCTTTCCCATGTCTTTATGTTGATCTTACAATGAGGAACAAAATCCTTACTTACTTCTAAGATGCTGTATCATCTGACCTGTAGCCTCTCCAGTCACACCATGCCATTTCTCCCAGTTCTCCACATCTGACTCACGCTGGCCTTCAGTTCTTTCACTATGCCGCACTCTCTCTTGCTCATGACTTTGGCACACGCCACACCCAAGCAGGAATGATCATTCTCCACCACCACCACACACTTCACAGAATCACTACCTGCTCACATGGCAGGCCTCAGGTCAGGTGGTGCTTCCTGAGAAAAATTCCCATTTAGGTCAATTTTCTTTGTTAGATATTCTTAGAAATCCCCTTTCTTTCCTTCAGAGTTATTTCTGAGAAGTACCCAGTGTGGCATAGTAATATTATAGCACAAAATGCTCCCCCAGCCAGCATACCTCAGTTTCTCTTAGTTGCCCAGGTAACCTCCAGTTTACTTCAGTTCCTGTTACAGTTCCTGTTGCTTTTGTTTCTTAGAAACAGCTGACCATCATGATACATGCTAATACATGGCCTGTGACGCTGATGTACATTGTAAGAACCAATCAATAACCACCACATCCTCTGCATCATGCTTGCAAACCCCATAAAAACCTTCCTCCCTGGGCTTTCAGGGCCTGAATTTTTTTTCTTGAGGTCAGTACCTATCTACATTAAATGAATCTGCCTCCAAATCCTGGGTGATGTTTTGGTGTTTCTGTTTGCCACTGCAGTATCTTGTTGCTTAAATGCTTTGAAACTCACCAAATGTGTTATTTGATGCATTTTGACACAAAAATCCTGTCCCTGTACTTGTTTATTTGCCACTTGTGTAGAACTTGTCGGTGTTGAGTACCTTGTGACTCACTGCCCTTTCTGGCTAAGACAGTTTTTTTGGTATTCATTACACCTCTCAGAAGCAATGAATAGTGAGTACTTCAGTTCCATTGTGTAGCAGTTAAGAGGGGGGGCTTGATTGTCTAGGTTTGAATTCCAGCTGACACTTACTGGCTATGTGACTGTAAACAAATAGTAATAAAACAGATAGTACATAAATAAATAAAATTTCTATCTGCCTGTTTCATCATGTACACTCATGTGAATATAATAGCAATCCTCTATAATTATGATTGAATTGAATTAATATATGGAATATGTTTCAAAGCACATAATAATTTCCTTTCATGTTTGAAGCTGTCATGCCTTCATTAGTATTGTTATCTGATTGATATTTGTCTCTTAAACTCCATGAAGCCTGGCATAGTAGCACAAACCTGTGATCTTAGCACTCTGGGAGGCTGAGGCAGGAGGACTGAAAGTTTGCTGGGTGACTTAGCAAGACCGTGTCTCAATTTTTTTTTTTTACAACATCCCACCTCTATTTGAGCTTCAGTTCTCACACTGAGCTGCTTTCCTGGCAGCTTTCTGACCTGAGTAATAATGCTTGTGGTGTCCCTGAATTTCTCAGAGTAGAGTCGCCCCTCCTAGAAACTGACCTGTATTGCATGCTCCCTCCCTCCACCTAAGAATCAGAAAAGTCTTTTAAAAAGAGGCCATGGAGGGAGCTCAGTCCAGCAATAAATACATTATTTCCATGAAAGCAGAAATGATAATCCAGTTTTGCTACCATTTTATCCAGTGTTTGCACATAGGTGCTCATTAGGTGTTCAGTAAATTAATAAGCCAGACCTTTCTTCCCTAATAGCCAGTTTTCTGCTTCAGCAGTGCTTGGGTATAACCTATCCTTGACCCTCACCGCCAGCTGGGTGCTCACAGCTTACAGCCCTTAGCTGGCTTCTCATGGACACTCCTACCCGCCCAAGGCTATAATTGAGACAGTATACCAGGCTGTGGCAAAGCTAGCTGGTGACCTATTAATTACAAAACCCAAGAACACATTAGCAGAACAGTTCCCAAAACACTGCGTGTAGCCTTCTCATGAGAACTTGAGCAGGTTTTCATTTGTTTGTTTGTTTCTTGTTTTTGTTTGGTACTGGGAATCAAACTCAGGACCTTGTACTTGCCAGGCAGGTGCTGTGCCACTGAGCTATATCCCCAGCCTTGGAGCAGGTTTTCAATAGAATAGCCTGGACCTGTGTCTTGGTTATTTTACTCTTGTTGCTGAGACAAAATACCCAACACCCAAAATGAAGAAAGGAAAGGTTTATTTAGCTTACAGTTTGTGGAGGTTTCAGTCCATACTTGGCTGCTTCAGAGGCAGAGTGGCACATGGCAGAGGGCAAACTTCATGGCAGCAGAGCACAGCAAAAACAACCAGAGCAAAAGGGAGGAATGGCTGCAAGCAGCCTCCTTTTTCCCCTACATTGTAAACAGCCTACCCCCACCCAGGGGGCGTGTAGCTCTCACACAGTCTCCATGCCCTCCTCTTCCACAGGCTCAGGATGTATACAAAGTAAGCACCCTGGCTTCCTGCTGAATCACTCAGCCAAGTCTCTGGACTCCCCAAGTTGACACAATGTATCAACCATAACAACCTGGTATCAGCTTGTGGAGTGGGATCCCAGCACCACCTCCAAGACTCATATTTCCTGGTGATCCGGACAGCATACAGGAATACAGAGGTCAGGAAATGCTCACTCTTGTGGCTTTCCGCACAACAGCCCGCGCTGAGGCCTCTGGGGGGTTCTTTTATCTTGTTCTTTCCTCTTTTAGGGGGCCAAGCTCACTCTGAAGAGCCAATTCTTCTCTCAGGCTTCACCTTTACTTTTTCAAATAAACTTCTACTGTTTTTTGCTCACTTTGTTCAATTATTTGTCTGAGACAAGAACTTGGAAGCCAACTCCAGAAAGAGACTCAAGCACCACAAAACCTGGTAAAGCTTCACTGGCGAGGCACTCTTAGAAGGCACCACCTGGCAACACCATGGAACACATGCCTGTGCAGCCTTCCCTGCGGCCTCTCAGTGCCTGACCGTGACTACTGTGCCACACTGGCTGCCACTAAAACGGCCACCTGGACCCAGATACCATCAGATCAACCTAGAGTTCCATGCCTGCTACATCTATCTGTCCATATCTGCATCTGCATCTGTTTTGCTGGGTTTTGTTTTGGTTTGGTTTGTTGAGACAGGATCTCACCATGTAGCCCAGGCTGGTCTTGAACGTGCAATGATCCTCCTGCCTCAGCCTCCCAAGTGCTGGCATTATAAGTATGCAGCACTACACTTGGCCCTGTCTGTGTCTTACTACAGTAAGTTCAAGACTTACAAACATTCGAGCTGCGTTATTTTCACAGGTGTGCTGTATAAGACTGTATAAGACTTTGTCAGTGTAGAAATGAATCTGACTTACAAACCATTCTCCTGGAATGGCATTCGGTCATAAGTCGAGGACTTACTAAACTTGAACCTGATGGTTTGGTTTTGAATCACTTCTAGGCCTTTTGCTCAGATTAAGTGCAGATAATTTGGCTTTGAAGAATTTTGCCAAATACTTTCTTTACCAATCTCATAAGGAAAAAGAGCACGCTGAAAAACCAACAACACTATAATCCAAACATCAAGGTCATAACTGGGCGTTGTGGCTCACACCTATAATCCCAGTACTGCAGAGGCTGAGACAGGAGGATCACTGCAAGTTTGAGGCCAGCCTGGGCTACAAAGTGAGTTCAAGTCTAGCCTGAACTGCATAGTGACACCCTGGTTCAAAAAAACAGAACAAAAATCAAGGTCATGAAAGTCCAGGACAGAAGGAAAGACTACTCCAAATGGAAAGACATTAAAAAGATGTGAGATTGTCTGGGAAGATAGCAGAAAGGTGAGCAGCAGAGAAAAGGACTCTCCAAGATTTGGTGGTGTCCAGATAGTGAAATACAGCACATGAGGAAGAGAAGGAGGGAAGTCAGTCTCTGGGATCCAGGAAAGATCTAAGGTGAAAACAAGCCCACGGGCACAGCAGAGGGAGAGACGCCAAAGAACGAGAAGGTGGCAGTGGCGCTTTACCTCTGAGCCCAGGCGAGAGGAGGGCACGGGAGAACAGCTCAAAACTGCAGGCGCCTGGTGACTGCAGTGGCCCCAGACACCGCCATGGAGAAATGCACCAGTGGAGCAGAGCAGTGGACAGAGTGGACTGCTGTGGCTGGTGAGTTATCTGGGTTCCGAGGTCCAGCGGGAGAGGGCAGTTGGTTGGTAGCCATCTTGGAGAGAGGCCAACTGAGCGTGAACTGGTGCAGGCTGGAAGAATCTGGCTCCAGCCTCGTAGCCAGAAACCAGCCCAGGCTTCAGTGGAACAAAAGGCACGGGCTTCCGGGGGTTATTCACCACCCCGGCCCCATAAAGCCACGGCGGGCTGAAGTCAATACACTCGCATCTGAACAATGCCCATGGTGACTACAACTGACTGTAGAGACCCGCATTGATGTGACTTTTTCATTTTAATTTGCCTCCTTTCTTTGTTTTAGATTTTTTTTTTTTTCCCCGGGACTGGGGATCGAACTCAGGGCCCTAGTGCTCAGCGGCAAGCACTTAGCCCACTGAGCTGTACCTCCAGCCCAGATTTTTTCTTGATTGCTCGTGTTTTTATCTGTGGCTGAGTATGGTGGTTAGTTTGCGCCATGGTGTTGGTTCTGTGCTGTTCTTGTTTTAGGTTCCTCCATCTTTCCCTCCCATCTTCGCCATTTTCTCAAAGTTTGCATAATCTTTCCTCCTCCGGCCTTGCTTGTAATCTTTCCTCTTCTATTTCCCTATTTTTCCAACCTTTTTAAAATGCTCTCCCTTAAGCGTAAAATCACTATAGTGAGGGCAAAAATGGAAAATGGAAATAGGAATGGGACCCGGGGCAGGGGGGTGTGAGAGAAGAAAGAAACAATGGAAACATGGAAACAAAGCTGTGTAAATGGGGAGGGGAGGGGGGGTGAAGGGAGGGCAGGGCAATGGGAAAAAAAGAATCAAGTTATGTCATGTACAGGTATAAATCCCCTGTGATAAATATGCTCTTTATATACACTTAAAATGTACCAATAAACAATTAATTATAAAAAAAGGTGTGAGGAGGAGCAGGGCGTGGTGCCACACACATATAATCACAGCACTTGAGAGGCTGAGACGGGAGGATTGTTACAAGGTCAAGAGCAGCCTGGACTACATAGCAAAACCTTGTCTCCAAAAATCCCCATAAATAAATAGATGATAGGAGAGAGAGGAGGGAAGGCTGCAGGTGTGGCTCAGAGGCAGAGCTCTTGCCTAGCAAGCTTGAAGGCTTGGGTTCTATCCCCAGCAGGGTATGCAGGCACATACACACTGCAATAAAACCACAAAGAAGCTGGGCATGGTAGCAGTTGTCTATAAACCCCTGCACTCTGGGAAACTAAGAGGAGGATCAAAAATTGGAGCCCAGCCTGGGCCACTTACCAAGACCCTGTTTCAAAATAAAATATCATCTTTATCTTCCATGCATGAGCGATCTGCTGATTCACTTCCGACCTTCTCCAGAACTTGGAAATCTGGCTTTTCATATGCCATTGTACTGAATTGGGCTACTTCTCCCAGAATAATCAAAGTAAACCTACATTCCACTATGGTAAAATACATATTTACATAACAGAAGAATGCTGTGAGTTTATTTTACCTCTTCAGATGCTCAGGTAAATATATGCAAAATCTGTTAGATGAAGCATAAATATTGGTAAAAATCCTGGTTTGACATTTTTGCATATGTGTACACACCTTGCCATTCATCTTACCAAGTGGATAAACAGAAAGATTGCTTCTTATATCCCCCAGCGCAGGTACGGAGACACACGGCTGGCTATTATTACACTAAGGTACAAATTTACAGTAGAAAAGTATGGGGTGGATTTTTGACCCAATATTTTTTTAAACAACTAACCAGAGAGCCAGATGTGGTAGTGCACAGCAGTAATCCGTGCTATTTGAAGGGTAGAAGCAGAAGGATCACAAGTTCAGGGTTAGCCTGATCAAATTATCAAGACCCTATCTAAAATAATTTTTTTTTGTCTTTTTGAGACAGGGTCTCACTATGCAGTTCAGGCCGGCCTTGAGCTCACTTTGTAGCCCAGATGGTCTCAAACTGTCCACAATCCTCCTGCCTCAGCCTTCCAAGGGCTTGGATTATAGGCGTGCGCCACCACGCCCGGGCGTGACCCTATCTAAAATAAATAAAAACAAACAGAGGAGCCTAGTGCAGCTTAGTGACAGAGCACTTGTGTAGTATGCACGAGGCAACTGCATTCAATCCCCAGTACCACAAAAAAAGATTTGCCAAATGATCAAGCAATTCCACTTCTGCTTATACTCAGCAGGACTGGAAGCAGCAACTCAAGCATATGTTCATATACCAATGTTCATACCAACATTACTCACAATAGCTAAAGGTTGAAACAACCAAATGACCCCTGATAAATAAAATGTGACATACACATATGATGAGATAGTGTTCAATACTAAGAGAGGAAATTCTGACACATGATACAATCTGGAACCTTGGAGATATCATGGTAAGTGAAATAAGCCAGGCATAAAAAGACAAACATTGTGTTGGTTTACATGAGCTCCCTAGAGCGCTAAAATTCATGAAGACACGAATTACAGTGGTGGTGGCTAGGGCTGCAGGGGGAAATCTGTTGCTTAAAGGGTACAGTTTTTGTCTGGGAAAGTGAAGATCATCTTGCCCAGAGATGGTTAATGGTGATGGTTGTACATCTCCATGAGTATATTTAATGTCACTGAACTGTACGCTTTAAAGTGGTTACGAAGCCAGGCATTTGGACTCTCAACATTTTGGAGGTGGAGCCAAGAGGATCGCCAGGAGTTCCAAGCCAGCTTGAACTACACAGCAAGACCCTCTCTCAAAATAAAAAAATTATATATATATATATACATACACATATACATATACATATACATATACATATACATATACATAAAATGGTTAGGAAGCTAAGTGCATGCCTGTAATTGTAGCATTCTAGGAGACTGAGGTAGGATTATAGTAAATTCAAGTCTAGCCTATAGAGCTTACCAACTTAGTGAGACTCTATCTTATAGTGGAAAAGTTTAAAACTATAGCTTCATAATTGGGCTGTCAGACTCAGCTGGACTTACCTAGCTGCATCTCAGAGACAATTTGACTCAGCTCTATCTGAACAGCTGCAGAATGCTACACACATATCCTGTTTCAAGGACTATCTACCCAGGGCACACTACCCCTGTAAAGGTCACACTGAATCTGACCTGCTTGCCTGGACCCTGATTTCCACCAGACCTTTTGGCTTCATGATGAACAGCCCCTCCAATTAAATTTGCCCTGACACCTCTTCCTGACAATGTGTGACCAAATATACATAACCAATTATAGGCTACTTGTTATTGACTCTGTCCTTTCTGCTTACAAAATGTATTATAGTTGTTCTTCAACTCTAAGTGGCTGCTGGTGGTTTGGACTTGGTTCCCATCTGCCTGCCAGTGCTAATAAAAGTTGTCTTCCAAACTCCTTGGTGCAGAGAATTTTCCATCCAATTCACCACAGTTTCTACAACAGTCTCAAAATAAAAAAGGGCCTGAGATGTAGCTAGGGGTAGAGGCCCAGGGTTCAATCCCCACTGCTACAAAAATTTAAAATTTAAAATATAACATGGTTAGCTGAGTGTGGTGGTACATGCCTGTAATCCCAGCACCTAGGAGGCTGAGGCAAGTGGAGTTCAAAGGTACTTTGTGCTACATAGTGAGTTTAAGGCCAGCCTGAACTACAGAGGAAGACTCTGCCTCAAAAAAAAAAACAAACAAAAACTAAACAAACTCAATAAAAAACATGCTTAGTGCTGAGGATATAGTTCAGTGGTGGAGTGCTGGCCTAGCTTTACAGGAGGACATGAGTTTGGTCAGCAGAACCACAAATAAAATGGTAAAAATGATAAATTTATTTTAGTAAAAGTGACTTTTTTTGTCTCTCTATGCAGTTCACTCTGGCCTTGAGCTCACTTTGTAACTCAGGCTGGTCTCAAACTCCCAACGATCCTCCTGCCTCAGCCTGACTTTAAAAGAGACTTTTTTTTATTTCCATATTTTATTTCTTTTACTTTTTTATTTTATTGGTACATTTTAGATATACATAGTGATAATATGCATCGTAGGGAATTTGTTCCTGTGTGTGGTATGTCTTTCTCCCCTCCTCATTCCAAAAGGAACATTTTTGCAATAATCAGTAATTTGAGCAGGGGTTAGGGATTAAGAGGTATGGTTATTGGTGTTAATTCATTATTTTGATGGCTGTACTGTGCATACATAACAAAATATCCTTGTTTTTTAAAACAAAGATACACTGAAACTATAGTTTCAGTTAGTGTTCTGGGCAACAGTCTTCCCCTGGAGCCTGAACCTGAGACACAGTGGAAAGAATCCACTTCTGGGTGAAACTAAATGAAGCTCTTTCCAAAGCACCACATATAGGGACATAAACACATTTAGCCTAAGGGAGCATCTCCAAGCTTCCTCCATCTCCCCTCCTAGGTCTAGATATCATTTACGTGTATAGAAAAATACTTTGGTAATAAGTTGTAGACTTTAAAACTTACTATAAAGCACTTACAAAGCGCTATGTAATGAATTGCTCAGGTTTTTGCCTGTCCCTTATAGAACTTTGCCAAATAATGGTTACTCTGCCAGCTTGTTAACTGCACTTAGAGCAGCTACCACTCTTAAAGCAGAGGACAGGTTTCCCCAGCACCATCTGGTGAATTCCTACTGAAGCCACCGGCCAATAGGATGCTGACCAGGCAGACAGCTGGATTCTTTTCTGGAGACCGATCTCTGGTGGTGTGGGCCAGTAGAAACTGAGAGAGCGACCAACGTGTCATGGCTGGGACCCGAAGGTCCTCTGTGGAAACTGGCGCCCTACTGCTGAAAAATCTCCACATATCTAGCATACTTTTTTCTCTCTGCATGTAGGTTAGAAACTCCACATAAATTTTCTCCAACTTATTGGTAATTAACTGTAGAACTGCCTTGTTGCTAGATTGCCCCTCCCTTCATAAATCTGGCTGCTGGCAGCTTGCAACACCTGTTTGCCTTTCACAGAGGAAAACAGCAATCCGGGATGATACAAGTTTGTAGCTTACATATGCTAACTGAGACTAAGGAAGAGATTTAAGTCAGCCTTTTTTTCCCTCATGTGCACAAAGAAGACTAATAAATGCACCTTTTCTAATATATAAATTGTGATCGGAGATGAGGGATAGAAGTTTAACTTGTGAGCGTCAGGACACATTCTAGATTAAATCTTAAAGTGTGGCCCTGACTTGCTGCTGCTAAGGAATGTTGCCCGAGTGATTAAGTAGGTAACACAGGTACCTTGGAGGCTTCTGTGCGGGTGAAATTCCTCCAAATCGTTTGTTTGCTTCTGTCTCTAAAGGTGACCTCTTTCGCAAGATCTCCTTTGTAAGATTTTCCCTTTGATCTGCTAGCCTTACTCTTGTTCAAAGGACTAGGAACCAGTGGTTTAAGGCTAAGCAATACTTCTTGAAGCATGGTTGTTACAGCTGAGATCAATTGTAACTTGTGCATATAGAAAACACCTACAGAGGAAGTACATGAGTTTCCTGGTAAGATAAAATTACAAAACCAGTTTGAGGGTAGATAGGCTGGTCAACTTTTATCTTCTAGCCTCTTGCCAGACCACATCCACCTGCCCTGGAGCAGAATCTACTTGAAGGATGCCTTGAAGGTATAGAAATCAAATAGAAATTGAAGGGGACACCCACTTCTTTTTGCTTTGCAAAAATGGGGAACTCAAGATCAAAATCTCTTACTCCTTTGGAATATATTCTTAAACACTGGAAGATATTTGACACTTACATGTTGAAAAAGAGCCATTTGATATTTTTCTGTACCTGCACATGGTTGCCTACCCTCTAGAGCCAAAATGGAATACAGAGTGAAGTACTAATTATGATGTTCATTCACAACTAGAACCATACTATAGAAAAGAAAGAAAATGGTCAAAATTGCCTTATGTTTGAACTTTCTTCCTTTTTGGTATCAGGAATCAAACTCAGGACCCTGTACTTTCCTGGCAGGTGCTTGTGCCACTGAACTACATTCCTAGCCCTGAAATTTCTTTACATTAAGGAATAATTATTATTTGTGCTCAAAGTATAATTATAAGCCATATAAGACTACTTGAGTTCATGTGTCTCTTTTTCTCAGCAACCTAAAACAGATCAAGCTTGATCTAGGAAAGTCTTCAGGTAACCCTGATAAGTACACCGAGGTCTTTGGAGGAGTTGCTCAGATCTGTGAGCTACAGGTCAGTTTTGTTTGTTTGGTACCAGAAACTGAACTCAGGACCTTGTGTTTGCTAGGTAGGCACTTGTGCCACTGATCTATATCCCCAACCCTTGATCTATGAGCTAGGCTGGAAAGATATAGTGTAATGTAATCTTAAATCAAACATTGACATCTGATGAGAGACAAACAGCATTATAAGCTGCTATATTGTTTGGAGATGAATATCATATTGGTAATTTTAGAAGACCAGGAGACAGGCAGCCAGGGAAGCAACCAGTTCCCACTGCCTACCACGGTCTGTCAATAAGAATCTGGTAATGCCATTGGGGTGTAGCTCAGTGGTGCAGTGTGTGTATACATGAGACCCAAGGTTCTAACCCCAGCACTACAAAAACAGTGGAAATTTTATTTCCCTCTTATTATATAAATGCCTGCATAATATTCTTGATTTTATCTTCTGGTCTAAAATGTCAAACCTCTATTATACGGCCCTTTACAGAAAGTTTACCGATCTCTGGTCTATAGATAGGCTATGGTCTGTGTTCACATAGATGGCATCATGGCAGGTGTGGGGCCCATGCTTGGGACCCTGGGACCCCAGCACCCCAGGAGGCCGAGGCAGAGGGTTGCAAGTTTGAGCCCAACCTAGGCAACTAAGTTATTTACCAGGACCCAGTCTCAAAATAAAAACTAAGAAGAGTTGGGAGATGCAGCTCAGTGCGAAGGGCCTTGCCTCTACCCCCAGTACGACGGGTGGGGGAGGGGAAGGAAGAATGGAATGATGGTAACAGTTAATGAAGTTCCTGGTGAGCTTTATTGTTTGTGAAGTTAAATGCTGATGAAAAGTGGAGAACAGTGGCTGAAGAATTGTAAAATCTTGAAATAAGTGCGGTGGGAACTGCCTGTGCATGATAAAGCAAAGTTGTGCATCAGTTGGCTGAGAAACTTTTTTGCTCAGTTTGTATAGAAATCACAAACAGGCAAAATGTAGCTCTTTTAGTTTTAACCACCCTGGGCTTTGAATGCAAGCAGCCCGCAGCTCTGCGCTGGGGAGCTGCCCTCCACCCCTCTCCTGGCAGCCAAGGCGGCAGCTACCAACAGGCCTTGGGAACTCTTCCAATGACCAGAAGTGGCAACTACTGATAATTCTTTGCTGTTCTCTGTTACAGCTGCTAGCTGCCCTCAGTGTTACCAAGCCAGCCATTGAAGTTACCAGCTCAACCTGCTGTTTGAGGCAGAAATCATGAATAGGCAAAAGTTTGCTACCTAAAGAGGCTTTCTTACGATTTAAGCTGCAGCATAAGGAACAGTGCATGAACTGACCAAGAGGGAGGGGAGCTGTGTACACGGAAGAAGAACGACAGACTTGCACAAGCGGAGTGTCACATTCTGTTCACTCTCAGGAGAAAAGAAGCTCCTTGCAGACCTGACTGAGGAGAGGTATGGACAGGCAGAGTCTTGTGGAGCCTGCAGCAACCAAAGGAGGTGTCTCCTGACATGGCCCAAGGGAACCTGACATAGCTGTAGCCAGCTGCAAAGCATTTGGCGCAGCCACAGAAGAAAGAAAAAGAAATAATAAATAAAAGTACCTCTTTGGGAGTGTCAGGTCCTTTTTTCCTGTCTGTTCAAACTGTAAGAAGAATTGGATTATTAAATAAATGATGTTTGTGTCACTAGTTAGTCATACACAGCAAAAAGAAATTTGGATCATTAGCTCGTCCCTTTGCCAAATAAAGTTTTGTGAGGTAATAATCCTCAAAGTGAAAGAATGGAAACATTGAAATACCAAAAGGAAGTTTTGGGTAAAT